>CM075808.1:40567160-40574660 GCA_037975025.1 Excoecaria agallocha | reverse complement strand
AATTATAGATTCGATACTCCCTTCGTTTTTTTTATCAGTTACTTTTGTTACTTTCACTAGGATTAAGAAATAATAAATAGACTTAAAGTTAGTATTAAATTACGTGATTAAGATTAAATTATCAAATCTGATTGGTTCTAACTTTATTGGGAAAAAAATAAATTGAAAAAGTAAATTAAATTACATTGAAAGTCTAAAAGTGACAGATAAATAGAATTTGAATTTTACTCAAAAGTGACTGATAAAAAAAAACGGAGGGAGTAATATTTAATTAATTTATAATTAGTTCTGCATAGAATATGAGAGTATTGCAGAAGAAAAAGCCAATTTTTAATATTGTTTTCTGAATGCAACTTATAAATATAAATGGGATTGGCTTTGCACTATTTATCTCTTTCTAATTGGGTTCATTCATCTTTTTGTTTCTATTCATATCAAAAATAAATAAATAAATCTTCAACAATTCTTTAAGAAAGAAATTTCAATTCTAATAATATATTCCATCCGTTCCAAAACAATAGTCCCATTTTTCATTTTTGTCTATCTTAAAATGTGGCCATGCAAGCCTACTATTTATATCCTACACCTAACTTATAAATTACTTATAATTTCTTTATACCTTTATATATTTTACTATGTGCTTCACATAGGGTCAAATTGATTTGTGTCAATTTACAATTTTAATATTATATTAATATTAATTATTTTTTTAATTTTTACAATAATAAAATCTAACTTTTCTCAAATTGTGTAAAAATATAAGTTGAACGATTGTCGCCGAACATAAAAAATATATTTTTTAATGTAAAAAAGGAGATACAAACATATTAATACACATTAAATTGTTCAATTAATTGATGTACAAGATTTTATAATCCAAATGTTCACGCTCTATATACATTGCGTATCGAATTATTAGATGAGAAAAAAATTGTTAAGAAATAAAATAAATTGTTAGCCAAGTCATAGGTACAGTTTGGCAGATGATAATGAAAATGGCGGCTAAAATTAATTGATTTTGCTCCACACAGTCCTCTTTTCAATTTTTGTTTATCGAGTCACATAAATAATGAAAAGTGCGTATTGACTTTTTCTTTTTCCTTTTTTTACAAATTAAATTATGATTAAAATTTTTATTTTTAAAATATTTGAAATTGATTAAATTATTATTTTTTATCTATACTACATATAAATGTATAAAATATATAAAATGGGTGAAAATATTTTTAGGCTGATTAATTAACTTTTTATTATTTAATTATTAGACTAAATTAATTATTAGCCGTCTCCCATGACATTCAATAGTTAAAGTTGGGTTTAAACACTACATTTTTAATGCTCAATATATTAAAATTTTTCTTCATTTATTAATTTCATAAAGAACTATTTTTTTTTTTATTTCTTTGTTTCCTCTATCGCTATTATCATAACTACTAACCCCATGATCGTGAGTAAATAATTAAATATTATTTTCTTTATAGCAAAGTTATTCTAAAATTGGCACATGTAAATTAGAATAAACTTAAAGAATATAAGTGTATGAATTATCTTAGAAAAAAATTTTGATTAAATTAATCTAATTATTTTCTTATAAAATCATTATTAAAGAATAAATTTGTTAAACAAATAATTATTAATTTAAAATTTTCTTTTATAAACTTAAATACTTGTAAAATAAAATTTATTTTGTTGTAATCACGTCTAACGTAGAAAATAATTATTTTCTTATTCAGGAAGTAAGGAAAGTAAATGCAAGTCTAAATTAGATCGAGAAATTTGTTAAATAAATGCTTATTAGTCTAAAATTTAATTTTTTTTCATAAATTTAAACACTTGTAAGTTAATTTTTTTTTTCACAATCATGTCTAAAATAGAAAATATATTCATTAGTAAATATTTAATTCGCTCAATATTTATATGCCTATTAATTACTTACCAAATAATTATAACAATTATAAATGTATTATTTTAGGGATTACATTTTATCAACCGATAATCAAAGGTGTTAAATAGATAAATTAACAAACAGTGGTAAAAATTATTCATATATCTCCATTGCATATACGTGTTGATGTTGTTATTACTATTAATTAATTAATTAATCCATCCATCCATCAAATTTTTTATCATTAATTAATAGATTAATTAAAATTTGAGTTGTTGTAAAATAAATTTTTAAAATAAAACTTTTATTATTTGTAATTGTCTAGTGCAAAATTAGTTAATTAAAATGGAGAAAAGTTACTATATAACTCAGAATTAATTGTTCTTATTTAACACGATGTGTTATTGGACTGTAAATTTTAATTATTCTTAAAACAACAGCAAAAATACTTGGAGATGTAATCCTAATTCTTAATAAGTTGAGTGTTTCAAGTCAAAAGGGAAGAAGAAGCTTCTAATTTTCTTCTCTTCTCTTGACGAATTGGATAAATTTTTCTAGTATGACTGTTTTTCAAATTACCATCATGCAATTAAATTTTTTATAAAATATTAAAATCACGTTAAAATGCTAAATTTTACAGGTCTCGAGTTAAAAGTGTTAATTCGTTGGTGCAGTGGGTTAACGTTGGATTGGTTTTGCACAGAAGCTGATGGTATGGGGGTGAACTGACGATGGAGAAGAAGACCATTTGTTAAGCCCAATCACATGCCTGAAATGTTTCTGCTTCTTACCATAATGCCATTCTTTACTCTTTTTCAACGCCATTTCATCATGCTTTCATTATACAAGTATCTCTTCTACACAACAAAAACTGCATTATAGCTCCTCCAACTCATAACATTTTGTCTACTTAATCCTCTAACTACTATTATGCTCAATCTGGGCCCTAAACTTCATCAAATTTCCATCAATTCAGTAAAACAATAATATTTTGTAATAATCCAGTTGGAACCTAATTGAGATGAGACATGGCACGTGCATAAGTATGCACGCATATAAATCATTAGATCAAATAAATATATGCGTTTTGACGGCTTATATGTGCACATACTATATGCATGCATATATTATATTATTATTCTCTTAAATAAAATATGCATTCAACTAAAATTTAAAGTTTAATACATGTGCAGCACCTTGTAATTTCACAAATTTTTATTTATCCGATATTTATTTTTAACCAAAGATTTCTCACCTTCTTTTTCCAAATAACTTTCTATGAATTCCATTTTTGTTTTAACTAACTATATGGAGTTGAGATAAAGTTGGGAACTCCACCATTAGCATTTCAGTACAAAATGAATTATGGAATTGAATTTAATATTAAAATATAATGAGGAAAAAGGAAAGGCAAATATGAAGAAAAATGAGCAGAGGGACCTAGGTGAAAATCTGGACAAACTCAGGGGCATATACATATGAGCTAAAATTCAATGGCTTAATGCAATACAAAAATATGAGAAACTCAATTAAAAATATTACTAAAATTTAAGGACTCAAAAAAAAGTTTTGCTTAAAATAGAATCATACTTTTTTTTTTGTGTGTCAAAACTTTATGATCATGCTTCTTCTAGTCAAAATACAATACAATCAACTCGATGCTTTTAAAAAGCCGTCACTCATGATTTTATATTTGTATCAGTTAACACTCCGTGGGAACTAATTAAATCATAATCTACAGTTAATTGCAGTCTTAGCATATCGATAGACTCTTTTTTTTAAAAAAAAAAAAAACGATATTTTTAAAGTGGGATTGGATTTTAAATCAAAGCATCAATTAAGTCTTGATTTGATCGGTTCAATCGGGTAAATTAAACATAACGTAAAGGCAGAAGACAAGTCCAATGGTTAAAATAAAGCATGAAAGATTTTTATAATTCAGAGAACTCAAATCATTTTAACACTTTTTAAATAAAGATGATAGAATTTCCTTTTGGAGACAAGAGACTATATTATTCATTTATTAAAATCCTGGCATCCTCTTTTATATCTTCCAAGAAAGGTGGGGAAAACAAATAAAAAGAAATTAAAAAAGAAAATGTGATGAGAAAGGAAAGAGTTAGGAGGGAAGTCTCAGGGAAAGAGGTTTGACCCCTCTTGTTTGAACCAATCCAATTCTTGAAATATTGATGATAATGGTTGTTGCCTTGCAAATTCCTCTCCTCATCCTTAGTGCCCCCTTTCCCATTTAATCTTACTATCCTTTATTGTTCACATATGCATCTTTGAATTTTCTCTCTTCATCTGAGTTTCTTGGAAAATCAGCTCTTCTCCTCAAAAGTCAAATTTTTTTCATCTTTTATTAAACTTTGCTTCCCTTTCGGTCCATATTATTTCTAGAAAATTGTCCCTCAATTCTGGGTTTGATCATTTATAGCTGGATCTTGCATCTTCTGTCCCAATTACAAATACCCATCTCCTCATTTTGTCCAAAGCGTTAGATTTTTGACTAAAAGGAGTGCCTTTCTTTTTTATTATTGATTTGAATTCATTACACTCTTCAAATCTGAATACCCATTTTTCCCAGCAGCCACAAAAATAAAAACTTTATCCTTTTTTTAGTTTTCTAATTCATGGGTAATTGTTGTGCAACCCCAAAATCAGAGGGAGCTCATGACAATAAGAAGCACGACAAGAAACCGAACCCTTTTGCCACCGATTATGGTGTCAGCAATGGAGTTGGCCACAAGCTTACTGTCTTAAAAGATCCAACAGGGCGAGAAATCGAGCAAAGATATGAGCTTGGTAGAGAGCTAGGTAGAGGTGAATTTGGAATCACATATTTATGTACAGACAAGGAGACTGGGAACACTTTTGCATGCAAATCAATCTCTAAGAAGAAGCTAAGGACGGCAGTTGATATCGAAGATGTAAGGAGAGAAGTGCAGATCATGAGGCACTTGCCTAAGCATCCAAATATTGTGAGTTTGAAGGATACATATGAGGATGATAATGCAGTGCATTTGGTGATGGAGTTGTGTGAAGGAGGGGAATTGTTTGATAGGATTGTTGCTAGAGGCCATTACACTGAGAGAGCTGCTGCTGCTGTTACAAAGACAATTGTTGAGGTTGTTCAGGTAAGAGAGGATTTGTGTTCATTTGATTTACTTATTTATTTTATCTTTAATCTATTTGGGTATTAGTCAAACAGGAAAAGTAATAAATGGTTGAACTGGGTTTAACTAGTGCTGATTTATTCTTGTTGACCTTCTGGGTAGAGTTATCAGGTTGTACTTCCAATTGGATATTGAATTGTTTTTGGTCCTTGAATTAGATTCCAAATTTTTTTTAACTCGAATGATAAAAATTTAGTCATCGTAAAGCGATTAATGAATAGTGGCTGACTGAATTATGGACTTTTTGTTCGTTCATGGTAATTTGGTTTGAGGATATGCATGGCAGCTGATCTGAATATTTTCTTTCCTTGTATGGATTTGAAGATTTCCTGCTTTTCGTTTTTGCTTCCTCTTTACTTTGTGTTTATTTGTCTCACATCTTTAACTTTGAATATCTTGTTATTACCTAGAAGCTTGGTTACCTCTGTTTGGGCCTATTTTCTCCTCCTTTCTTTTTATATTGTTAACCAGAACTGTTCTGGTATAAATAGTTAGAATTTTAAAAGTAGTTCAAAATTGCTGTAAAACATTATCTTTTTTTTTTAAATAGCAAGTCTATATAGTTACGAGCCCATTGGTCTAGTGTCTGAGGGGGTTCATCCTGGGAGGAAGCTTGGCATGGCTTTGGAGAGCTGTGCACAAGCTCCACAAAGTAAAACTGCAGCCTTGACTAAAAGCTAAGGAAAGAAGCTTTTGGAGGCAGATGTATTTAATTATCTCAGTTCCCAAAGTGCAGTTCCATAATGGGCCAATAATATGCCATATGCTGTAACCATATCAATTCACGGAACTTTATGTTTTAGTTTGCAATGGTTCTTCTTATTGATTTTAATGTATTGTTGTCTTGCAGATATGCCACAAACATGGGGTGATGCACAGGGATCTAAAACCTGAGAACTTTTTGTTTGCGAACAAGAAGGAGACTGCACCTCTGAAGGCAATTGATTTTGGACTATCAGTGTTTTTCAGACCTGGTAATGCCACTTGCTTATCTATTGGATTTTGTATTTTTTTTTTCTCTGTAAACAACTATTTATGGATTCTCTCCTTCCATGCACATTTGCTGAGATTTTGGTTTCTTTTCACAGGTGAAAGATTTGATGAAATAGTTGGAAGTCCATATTACATGGCTCCTGATGTATTGAAAAGGAATTATGGCCCAGAAATAGATGTCTGGAGTGCGGGTGTCATACTCTACATCTTACTTTGTGGTGTCCCACCCTTTTGGGCAGGTTGGTATTGTAAATATGTGAGTTTAATATTATTTGCATTCAATGCATGAGGTTAAAATGCATATGTAAATATGTGAGTTTTTGTATTGTAATCATACTGCAGTAAACCTCTTCATGCTGATTTCACAACATTTAAGCGACACATGCTTCCAATCTTAAGTCATTTATCCCTAAATTAGAGGCTAGCACCTACTTTGTGAACCACGCAAATTGATAAAGCCACAATGGCCTGTCATCTTGGAGTAGGGATGCTCACGGGGCGGGGCGGGGGCGGGGAAGGAGTCCCCACTCCCCGCCCCATGCATAGGCGGGGATTCCCCGTCCCCGCCCCCGACTGGAACACGGGGAGAAAAATCCCCCCGTCCCCGCCCCGCGGGGATCCCCGTTCCCCGCGGGAATCCCCGTTCCCCGCGGGAATCCCTCAATCCGTCCTCAATGAATCCCCGACCCGACCCGAACTAAATGTTTCATATAAATTGTATTTCATTTGTTTAAAAAAATTTCACATAAAATTAAAATACAAATTTTAATAATTAATAACTTAAAATTAAACATGTTTCATACCATTCAAATACAAATATTTATAAACATTCGATATAATTCAAATTATAAAATAACACAACAGCACTCAAATTGCTAAGAAGATTACAAACAACATCTGAAAATGCATTCATGAATTGATGTATGAGGTTTCCCATAGGTCAAATTCTCCAGACCTGGCCACAAATAATAGGGTTAAAGAAAATAAAAAAAAAAGGAAAAGATATACAAAAAAGCCATATTGCAGAACTGATGAAGAAAACCAGTTGCAGTTTTGTGTCTGGCCATCAGAACTAGCTGACATGTTTTCAATTTCAGCTAATAAACGATCCCTTTCTTGCTGCAGTAGTAAATTATATAAGTATAAATCTCTTTCTGCAGATCTTCCATATGCCCCTTGCAGATCTTCCTGCAAACAATTATGTTTTTTGTATCAATCAAATGAGGTTTGTTATCAAAAGTAAAACGTAACTTCCCTTCACGAGGCCTTAAAGAAATAGAGAATCAAATTTGTAGAGATATAGATGTCTAATAATGGAGAAGCCACGACATGTTTGTTGGTTGCATTTAGAAATGGAGGTTTTATCATCTAAGCACATACCCAATATATATATATATATATATCCTTTCAGGATTTAGAAAATGGGCATCCTGGCCCAATTAATAA
>CM075808.1:40396962-40566960 GCA_037975025.1 Excoecaria agallocha | reverse complement strand
TTTACCCAAAAGAGCTAAATTAAACTCATGCACATTTTGAAACCCCAAGCCACCTAACTTCTTTGGTGCACAAAGAACCTCCCAACGACACCAATTAATCCCACTTGAATTACTACCATTAGAACACCACTAGAACCTATTGAGCATATGATGAATCGACTCTAAAATTCCTTGTGAGATGAGGAACAGACTCATGAGATAAGCCGGTATAGATTGAAGCATAGACTTTATGAGAATTTCCTTGCCACCCCATGAAAGGAATGTTAGTATAAGCCCTACCCCCAATACATTGTAATAAAAGACACTTTAGTTAATAAATGAGGCATTTTTTTATCTATTATATTCCTGTGCATATCAATTGATAGAACTATCCAAGAATGTTATTTTAGTTTAAGTTATCATGTGTGAGGCACATAATTGTAACACATTGAAACAAAAGAGACTTCATTCTAAATATCTCTAGTCAGTCATTGTTATGGAAATAATAATGAATTAAGACTAGTATGCTCTCTCTGATAAGTTGAGTTATGTCTTACAGATCATAAGGACTAAAGTGTCAATCAGAGACCATAGATACATGTTTAGAATATGGTATCTGGATTCGATCCGTTCATGAGAACACTACATGGTACAAGTCATAAGTGTTTCTCATGTGCAAGTTTTGCATTGGAGTTCTTAGACCTAAAATCTCTATGAAACTCTTTATAAATTAGTGTGTACTTTGACATACACCTAACGTGCTCATAACAGAGTGACAAGTATGGGTATGCTTGGGTATACATTGATTCATGTTAGAGAGCATAAGAGAAGTAAAGGGATTACCCCTCTCAATAAGAGAGAAAATATCATCGGCCACTTGATCAGTGAACTGAAAAGTGTATGGCCATACTGAGATGAAATAATGAGTAATCATTATTTATCTAAGAGTTCAGTGTTACTGGAATATCAAGAAAGGAATTAATATATATAAGGATGACTAGTTCCATGCCTTATATTAATTCTGATATTTATGGGTAAGGGACTATGTAAAATTGCATTAGGTCGCTAAATGCCATTTGCATTTTCGTTTAATTTGGAATGTTATAATATCTTGCTAGAGAATATATATAGTCTTTGAATTAATTTATTAATTTATTGCCAATATTAAATGGACCTATAGGATCGCACACAAAGTATTGAGCTTAAAATATTTAAATAAAGTATTGGGCATTAATTTGGACTTTTAATTAAAGTCAAATTAATGTATGTAATGGATATTAAAATTGCTATTGGACCTTGATCCATGAGAGAGAGAAATTCAGTTCACAAGGTTTAATTTCAATTAATTAATTATATTGTATTAATTAAGTTAATTGAGTATTAAAGCCTAAAAGAATTTAAATCAAATTAAATCACTTAAATAAAAGATGAAGTGACCTAAATTCCAAGATAAATATCAAGGGAATTTTGGCACATGTATATTACTTATTAAGTAATATTATTTGATTAAATGTCTTATGATTATTTCAAATTAATTTGAATTTAAAATTTAAAAGAATTTGATTTAATATATTTCACTTGATTTTAGGAGGTGATGGAGGATGAATTAACTATCTCTTAGATAGTTAATTTCAGAATTAACTCTTAATAATAGATGACATATATATTTTTAGTAAATTTAAGAAACCCTAGGCGTGAAACTCTCTCTCTCTCACACACAATTTTTCTTGGCCGAATTCACAAGGAGAAAATGATTGTTTCTTGTTCTCTTGTGTTCTTGGCAGCAATAGCAACTACAAGAAGTGCAAGATCAAATCTTGTAGCTTCAATCCATTGCCATTACACAATATTTAACTAGAGAGCTAGCAATCTCGATTTTAAGCTGCCATTGCAATTGTGTGTGTGAACATAGAAAGGAGTGGCGTAAAGGTTGTTCCTTTGGCATTGGTGGTGAAGATCCAAGGCAAATAAATCCTTCTTGGTTGCTGGTCATCATCAAAATCAAATCTTGAAGTGCATCTAAAGTTGTAAGTTTTAAAACCCTAAAATTGCATGTTTTCAACTCTTGTTTATGGATTGAGTGGCATGTATGATCGATTTTATTAATTTTTCGCTGCATGATCATCATATAAATGCCATGTCATATTCCATCAAGGAATTTATTCTTCGAACTATTGAAGCTCTTCCAAATTTTATCTTTAACAAAACCAAAAGCCTGATATTTATTGTGCCCTATAAACATAGGCGTACCAAGATAGGGGTTGACTTGATGAGAAGCATTAATGCTAATAAATGGTCATCTATTGAATATAAATGATCACAATATGGCATACTAGTTCTAATATATTCAGATAAAATTATAACCATATGGTCTTTTTAAAAATGATATTTTTTTTTTAAATTTTTTAGAAAAATGGTGTTATAGTAAAAATATTTTTAAAAAATAGAGGTGCTAGAAACCGTCACTTATAAAAGTAACAAACGGTGCTGATTTTCGACACTCAGACCTGTGCAAATGGAGAGTCCCACTCTAACAGAAACTAACACTCTTATACCAATTTATGACAACCCAATTTTCAAAATTTGTTATTGTAGCATCATTTTTCTAAATATTTACAAAATTAACATCAATTTCAAATAAAAAAAACCCACATTGTAAGTGAAATCCAACATATTTCAAAATTTTATAAAATGAATATATTTAGTTTTTCATTTAATTTCACTATATATATATATATATATATATATATATATATATTCACACACACACACTCTAAAAGCTTATATCATTATTAAAATATACTATAAAACTCTTCTAAAAACCCTAGTCTCCTTTTCTCTCTAGTTTCATTGACTTTCTTTTTTTTTTTTCTAATTTTGGAGCTGTCGTAGGTCCATTTATAGAAGCAGCCCTTCTTCTTCTTTTTCATCTTGCTTTTTATTAAATATATATTTGTATTTTTTAATTTTTCTTATGTTTTTTATTTTTCATATTTTTTTATAATAATTTTCATTCAGTATAGATCTGAAATATTAATTTTATTTGTTATTTTTTATTTGTGTTTTTTTTTTGTATTTTAATTTCAATAAACTTATATTTGAAATTTTTTTATTTGAGATATAATTTTCGTATTTATTCAGATCCTTTTTGTATTTTTATAAATTTGATTCTTTTAACTAATATTGAATGTAATTTAAATTTTTGTCATGCAAATTTTTGCTCTAAATTTGGAGACTATTGTCTTCCTTAATGGAAGTTTTCGACCTTTTGAAATGAGTTTTTCTATGTATAGCAGATGGATTGAGTTTTCCGTTGAAAGTCAGATTGCCCATAGCATGTTACTATTATTCACTATTTTCGTTGAAAAAATTCTGAAATATACTATCATGTACATGTTACTATCATGTACTTTTAAATTTTATAAATTTAATTATATTTTTTAAATTTACTTTTTCTATTATTAATGAAAATTTAATTTGCATTTAAAAAAATGCTCATAATTTGAATATCCATCAAGAAAAGATAAACTTAAACTTATATTACTAATAATATCCATTATCTCGATAGGTTTGGCTTCTATCAACCCAAGGGCCATTGCCAAACAAAAGCCAAGGCATGCTTGCCCCAACTCAAAATCCATCCAATCTGATCGATAAAACAACACTCAAATGTGACTTTTGACGTTCTCGATAGCACCTCACCTTGTTAAATCCTTTGAAACAAGTTGTCTAACTATCACGATCAATACACCAATTGTGTCAGACTATCCAATCTAGGTACTCAGTATCTAGAGAATCTATTATTTGATATATATTATAAATAGTTTTCTCTATAAAATTTCCCTCTCTAAACTTTATTGATTTAAATTTTAAAATGCTAACGCTTGATTATAGTAGGCTTGTTTTTTGCAAGTTCTTATTCATGCTAATCTGATAAGCTCTTGTTGAGAATGAACGCTAATAATCACAGGAATATGAATAAAACAAGCAAGAAAATAGAGAACACAAGGATTTAGCGAGGTTCGACAATGTGCCTACATCCTCGAAAGCGAAGCGGCAGCTATTTTTTTTATTTCAAGAGAGCATATTCTCTTAGGTTATAAATTCAATATATATATTAGAATCAACGACTACTTCCTATTTCATCAAGCCTTTCAATTGAATAAAAAGACTTCCTGTTTAGTCCATTAAAGAATCCTTACGTAGATGGGAATTGTACCGAGTGTGATTTTAATCAGCTGAGCATGAATGCTTGGCTTGCCTTTACTCTGTAGAGTAAGATTTTACTCTACCCAGTGCCTTTGTTCCATAAGCCACTCCATGAAGTATGAAGCTACTGGATATCACATTTCCAACTAGTATATGAGCCATACCTAACAAATCTCCACCTTAGTGAATATCAAGCCCCTTAGGAGATGAAATCATGAAGTTTCTCACACACCAAAATGGGTTGGGTTACTATGCTTGTCTAACAACTATAAACATTCAAAAAGTCCAAACAAAGCATGAACTTGTTGGTAGTAATTGGTTTGGTCAACATATCAGCTGCATTCTCACTAGTGTGAACCTTCTGCAATAGTATCTCACTAGATGCAATCAACTCTTTAATCTTGTGATACCTCACATCAATATGCTTAGTTCTAGTATGGTACACCTGGTTCTTAGCCAAATGAATAGCACTTTGACTATCACAATGCAACTGAACTCCACCTTGCTCAACACCCAATTCCTTTACTAGCCCAGTGAACTATAAAGCTTCTTTAGCAGCTTCAGCTACTGTAATGTACTCAGCTTCAGTTGTAGATAATACCACAATGGATTGAACTGTTGATTTTCAACATATAGGCCCTCCACCAAGAGTAAAAACATACCCGGTTGCAGACTTTCTATCATCCAAATCACCAGCATAATCTGAATCCACATACCCTACAACAAAAGGATCATCCTTATAACTACCAAAAATAATTCCATACCCTATAGTATCCTTCAGATACCTGAAAATCTAATTGACTACTTTTCAATGTCGCATACCTGGTTTAGACATGTATTTGCAAACTTAACTAACAGCATGAGCCAAGTCAAGGCGAGTACATACCATTGCATACATCAAGCAGCTAACTGCACTGGCATATGAAACCTTTACCATATCTTCAATTTTTCTATCTGTTTTAGGACACTGTTCTGATGAAAGCTTAAAATGATTTGCCAATGGAGTGCTCACTGGCTTTGCTTTTCTCATCCCAAACCTGTCTAATACTTTCTCAACATAACCCTATTGAGATAACCATAGTTTTCTTAAGCCTCTATCTCTGTGAATCTCTATTCCAAGAATTTTCTTTGCAGCACCTAAGTTTTCATATCAAATTCCTGGCTCAACAAAGCTTTCAAACCAAGGATATCATACATATTCTTTGCAACAATCAACATATCATCAACATAAAGTAACAAAAAAATAAAAAAACCATCATCAAGGCTCTTAACATAAACATAACGGTCATACTCACATCGTCTGTAGCCAATCTGAATTATGTAAGAGTCGAACCACTTGCACCATTGTCTTGGAGACTGTTTCAATCCATACAGCAATTTTTTTAACTTGCAAACTAGATGCTCATGTTTAGGTTAAGTGAACCCTTCTGGCTATTGCATGTAAATCTGCTCCTCTAGATCACCATGCAAAAAAGCAGTTTTAACATCCATCTACTCTAAATGCAAATCCCAACTAGCTACTAATGCAAGCATTGCCCTGATTGAAGTATGCCTAACCATAGGAAAAAAAATTTTATCATAATTTATCCCTTTCTACTGTGAAAATCCCTTTGCTACCAATCGAGCCTTGAACTTTTTTCCTTCTTTTGCTGATACTGCTGGTTTCTTTTTGTACACCTTTCACCCAATAGCCTTCTTTCCCTCAGAAAGACGAACTAGCTCCCATATATGATTTTTCTACAAAGACTCCATCTCTTCAACCATTGCACCCATCCATTTCTCTTTCTTTTGGCTAGTGATAGCTCCTTGAAAGGTAGCTGGATCATCACTACTAATGAAAAGTGCAAAAGAGACCATGTCTTCAAAACCCAATCTGCTTGGAGGCTTTACTTTGGTGCATCTCTCTCTATCTCTGGATAGATTATAATTTTGCATATCAACTGTATTAGAACCACCAGTTGTTGGATTTGAACTTTTAACTCTCTCGGCTACTACTAGATGTTGTTCTAAATCCATCTACAATATATTTGAATTAAAACTATTTTTTGGCACCTTATCTTGGTGCTACTGTAACATGAACTGCTCATCAAATACTGCATCTCTATTGATCACCACTTTCTTTGCATTCAGATCCCAAAAATTGTATGCTTTGACACCTTTTTTGTAGCCCAGAAATATATACTTTTTGGACTTTGGATCAAGTTTTGATCTTTCATCACCAGGTACATGCACATAAGTAGGACAACCAAAAATATGTAAGTGATCAAAATCAACTGCATTACCTATCCATACCTCTTCTACAACCTTGCCACCCAATGATGCCTATGGTGATCTATTGATAAGGTAGCATGCCATATTCACAGCCTCTGCCCTTTTAGGAAGTCCGACATTCAGTCTCAAACATCTTGCCCTTTCAGTTAAGGACCTGTTCATCCTTTCTGCAATACCATTCTGCTGTGGTGTCTTGCACACTAAAAAATATCTCTGAATCCCATGCTCCTCATAAAATTTTTGAAACTATGAATCCGTATACTCAATGCCATTATCAGACCTCAAATACTTGATCTTTCTACCAGTTTGGTTCTCCACCTCAGCTTTCCACAGCTTGAATTTGGAAAAAACTTTAGATTTCTATTTTAAAAAATACACTCAAACGTTCCTAGAAAAATCATCAGTAAAAGTAACATAATATAGAGATCCACCCAATGACAATTCCCTACTAGGACCCTACACATTAGAATGCACATAATCATAAATCCCTTCATTTTTGTGCTTTCCAATCATGAAACTAACTCTAGTCTATTTTCCAAGCACACAAAACTCGGTGTCTAGCAAGTGTACTAGATCGGCTAGTAATATAGGGAAATATAGATTAAGACCCCAAAATATCGTACCTAAGGAAACATGGATTGCTAAGAATAATATCTATGTATGAATTAAATTAATCCGAGATTGTTTCCCAAATGTTTTTGATTCAAAAGCAAAAATTAAACAAAATAAACAATTAAACAAAACAAAAGCTAAAACATGAATTAAAAACAAAACAATAACTGGAATTCTCTTGCTAAGGAAACTATCCACCTTAACTTTCATTGTGATGACTTAAATTCAAAGAATAACACCAGTGATTATGGAAAAACTAGTAATAAACCAAGATATCTTTATTCAAGTATATCATTCTTAGTATTAAACTCATAGACAAATCTAATACATAGCATGCAAATCTAGTTTTAACTTCCTAAATATTCATTAAATCCTTTCTCAAGTGATTCAATTCCAATTCATTCTTGATTCTTCCTCTCTTAGTATTAACCAATAAAATTCGTACATAATCATCTCATATTTCGGATAATAATCATGCATAAACATTAAAGAGTTAATCCAAGAACATGCAAATCATTAACTATGTCAAAACCAATTCTTAGTTATTTATTCAATAAACCAACAACCAATCTCAACACAATCAATGATAAGAATATGTTTAAAACTAAGAAATAATCAACCGATATTGAAATTAAGCTCAAAATAAAGTCATAACAATGAAAATATAAGATTTCAAGAATTCATTAGTAAAAGAAGAAAAACTACTTCTTAAACATAATTAAAAACTAAAACAAAGTTGAAAGATTAAAACAAAATTGAAAGAAAAACTAGAAAAAACAAGTAAAACTAAAACTAAAGCAATTAATCTCTTCTAAGCCTTCATTTCCCCTTTCTTTGGTGTTAGAGTTGTCTATTTATAGGCAAAATATGTTGTAGAAGCCTTCTAAACTTCCCAAATTGGAGTAGAAGAAGAATCCTTCTTGAATTAGAAAAATCGGAATCCTTCGCTTCATGGGAGTCTTCATCACGTGGCCATGTGTTCCCTAGTGTTAATTCACACGTGGCCATGTGTTGTTGTTTGAAGAAAAACACGTGGCCATGGGTTTTCTTCTTGCTCTTCTTTATTTCTTCTCACATGGCCACGTCTCTACTAGCTTTGTTCTTCACGTGGCCACGTGTGAGACTCTTCAATGAACTCACGTGGTCATGTCTCAGGGCTCTGGCCTGGACGTCAATTTGTCTTACATCAATTCTTCATATTTGCACTTTTGACCCTAAACTTTGCCCTTTTTACACTTTAAGTCCTTTTATATCAAATTAACCCTGAAAATCAACCAAAATTTATAATTAACTCCAAAAATATAAAACTAACAAATTAAACTCAAATTAAACCTAATTAACACAAAATTAACCTAATTAAACACCTAAAAATATACTAAAAATACTATATAAATGACTATTATCAGACCCTACACATTAGAATGCACATAATCATAAATCCCTTCAGTTTTGTGCTTTCCAATCATGAAACTGACTCTAGTCTATTTTCCAAGCACACAAAACTTACAAAAATCAAGCTTGCAGCTTTTAACACCATGCAACAAATTTCTTTCATGCAATTCAGTCATCCCACATTTACTAAAATGACCAAGATGCATGTGCCACAGTTTTGTATTATCATTATATGACTCAACAGAATGAACTCCACTTACATCTGTACTCCCTAACAGTTTATAGATATTCCTTACAGTTATCTTTTCATTCATCACAGTTAATGCACCTTTAACAATTCTAATGGTTTCCCTATCGTCATCTGCTTAAGGAATAAAATCATTCTTATGCAAAGTGCCCAAGAAAATTAGATTCTTTTCAAATCTGGTATATGCTTAATATCACATAATATTCTAACAGTACAATCATACATCTTAATTCTGACTTCACCAATACCAACAATATTGCAATATCTATCATCACCTAGATAGATAGAACCAGAATTAACTAACTTGTATGAAGTGAACCACTCCCTATTAGGCATTATATGATAAGAGCATCCAAAATCAAGAATCCATATATCCATGAATTGAGTTGTTGAAACTGAAAGCATATCACCATCACTGCAATCTGAATTGTCACTCTACACCACATTCATAGACTTAGATGATTCATCATGTTTCTCATCATTATGCTTTTTCAACTTTGGACAATTTCTCTTCATATGTCTTGGCTCCTTGCACTTGTAGCAATGAATCACCTTTTTGCCTTTAGACTTTGATCTGGAATTTCGTTTTCCAAAATCCTCATTCTCTAACTTTCTTCCATGATCCTGATTATCCTTAACATATAAACTGTCACCATGAGAGCTTTTCTCTGCATTCTGCTTTCGTTGGTTGTGAGCCAATAAGGCTGCAGTAATCTCTTTAACTTCGATTGTTTCTTTCCCACATGTAAAAGTAGTCACCAGGTCTTCATAAGAGAAAGGTAATGAACACAACAGAATCATTGCTCTATCTTCATCCTCAATGCTCACATCAAGTCGAGCTAAATCTGTGATTATTTGATTGAAGATATTCACGTGTTATGCCAAATCAGAACCTTTCTGCATCTTTAGCCTATACAGCCTTTGCTTTAGATACAATTTATTCATTAGGGATTTGGACATAAATTGACTTTAATTTCTTTCATATTTCTCCTGGAGATGTCAGATTTATTACGTGATACATAATCTCATCTACCAAATATAACTGTATGGTTCCTGCCGCTAGCTGCTGCAGTTCTTCCCAATCTTCATCCTCTATAGTTTCTGGTTTCTGTGGTCGCAAAGCCTTTAAAATCCCTTGCTGCTCCAACAGATCCTTTACCTTTGTTTGTCACAATTCGAAGTTACCATGTCCATCAAACTTCATCACTTCGAATTTTGCACCTGACATAGCCATCTCAAATTTGCTATGATACCACTTGTTGAGAATGAATGTTAATAATCACAGGAATATGAACAAAACAAGCAAGAAAATAGAGAACATAGGGATTTAACAAGATTCGGCAATGTGCCTAAGTTCTTCGGAGCAAAGCAGCGGGTGATTTTTTTATTTCAAGAGAGTATATTCTCTTAGATTACAAATTCTCTCTCTCTCTCTCTCTCTCTCTCTCTATATATATATATATATATATATATATATATATATATATATATATATATATATATATATATATATATATATTAGAATCAACGACTGCTTCCTATTTCAGCAAACCTTTCAATTGAACAAATAGACTTCCTGTTTAGTCCATTAAAGAATCCTTACGCAGATGGGAATTGTTCCGAGTGTAATTTTAATCGGCTGAGCATGAATGCTTGGCTTGCCTTTACTCTGTAAAGTAAGATTTTATTCTACCTAGTCTCTTTGTTCCATAAGTCACTCCACGATGTGGATTCTTACTACACGGAGTATGAAGTTATTGGATATCACATTTCCAACTAGTATATGAGCCATACCTAATAGCTCGCAATCTCCCTTCCAATCTCATCTTTCTCGATATTCTCAAAATTATCAATTACTAATAAAAAATATTTATTCTATATGTAACACATAAATATTTATAAAAATACTTAAACATTTGACCGTTGATTTATTCTATCAATTTCATCTTAATATTTGATAATTAACCTTTTCCTATTGGCATATTGGATAGAAAATTGCCACTTCTACACTAAACAGGGTGATGGTTAATTTAATAACGTTAATCACTGATCCACTAGCAAGCAATGGTATTATTTAAAAAATTTACTTTTTCTAGATAAAATACATTTTTTAGTAGTTTGAAAATTTTAAATTTGATCTCAATTTTACTTTGCAAAAAAGGAGTGATGCTTAATTACAATTAAAAATGAGGGTAACCATTGTCAAATCTATATGTATGGAGTACAAAGCTGTATCTATCCAACGTATTTTAGTTATTGTGGATGTGAGGGAAAATTGTAGTGTGACAAATTATGGAAAGGCTTGTTAGGCAAACCTAGGATTAGATGGTGGACATACTGCAATTATAACTTGTACAAGTACAAAAGGCCAATGGTAGTAGAAGCTACCCATAATTGAAGATGGGGAACCCTTTGAAAAAATATAAAAATTTCAATAGATATCAACAGGAGATAAACGAGATCACAGAAGTTTTTCAATCCAAGCATGGAAGATGATTTTACACATCTCTATGCATTCACAACAGAAATGAAGTTTAGTTAGAGCTAGGACCAATGAAGTTAAAGGGACTCTAAAAAGGGGTCAAAGGTCCAATTGGCGTTTGAAAGTTACTAAGCTATTCAACTCAATGCCAAGAACAAGGGAAACATTCAAAATTGTACCAACTACTTTACCATTAAACTAACAAAACAATCCATACCATGCATTGTTTTTGGAAAGGGTAATGCTTTGGTTGTGGGTCAATTTTTGCTTTTTTGCCTAGCTAGTAAGTCCATTTACAACCTAATATAGGCATGCTTTACACCAGCCAGTGTTGGGCAATTAAAGTTCAACACATGCATAATATAAATGTGGCAAAAATGAGAATGTTAGGCATATAAGGTTGGTAAAGATAAAAATATATTATTATTGAATATCAAGATAGATCTAAATTCATTTAGTGTCATTCCAATATGGGATTAAGCATAGCTGTTGTTATTGCAATTTTTGTGAATCATTTTGGGTTCCATCATCTCTCAGCCCAACCCGTTAGGCCTTATTTTTTGGGTTGGGCCTCCAAGTTTGAATTGAAACTGGTATATGTCTATAACACATTAAGCAATATTTTACATAACTTGTTTTTTCTTTGCTTTCATAGAATTATTTTAAAATTCATATTATATGAATTACAAATAAAGTAATAAAAATAAATTATCAGAAAAATCGAGTTATGTCAAAGCTCAAGAAGGACTTTTGGGCTGAACTTGGGCTTGATAATTAATAAGAAATTTAATTGGATTCGATTAAAGGATTAAGCTTAGCTTTCTGGCATAAAAAAAAGGCTTTTGCATTGCATTTGTGTATTTTAATTGAAACTATTAACTTCAATATTTAGATTTTTATCTTAAGAATTTGAGATATTTCACTGTATTAATCACCCCAATAATGAATAGTTTTATATCTAATTCAAAAGTTTATCAATTAATGAATTTTATAGTTTTCATGTACTTACGGTTAAATGTTTTAAATATTTAACTTATTATAATAATTATTAAATATTTTTTTAAAGGTGTCGTGACATAATATTTCATTTTACATATTTTTTTATATATAATTCAAAATTTTAGTATTTAAAAATATATGTATATAATTAAGCCATCGAATTCATAAGATTAGTCTCTGAGGAGACAGATTAGGAGCACTCATATTTGGGTGGCATAAGTATGCATACTGTGCATCGGTTTCTTTTTACTTATTTCTTAATTTTGGGCATTGACGAGATAAGATTGGCTTAAATTTGAATTTACATTATTTTATTTTATTTTTTTAATTCGAAGTGTTAATACAAACATAACATTTTGCCTCAGTATTCCATTATCTACATCATCACATCTTCTACTCTTCTTATTGGTTTCTTTTCATAACATCTCTCTCTTTTTTTTCCACCATGATTATAACTGCAATTTTCTTTATGCTTCTTTCTCTTTTTTCTTTGGAGTAGGTTTATTTTTATAATTTTAGTATTTATGATTTTAGCTTTCACCATTATTATATTTTTATATAATTGCATAATATAATTATTAATTATATATAATTTTTTATTAATAAATTTTATGCCATATACTTGCACTTCAAGTTTTTTATTATTTAAATTTTCATATTGTATACCTGCATTTTTATTGGTATTCACCTATATAACAATGATTATATCTTTGGCTGTAACAGCCCAGACCACCCATTTGCAGATATTATCCGTTTTGGATAGATCCTCGGTAAAATCAACTCACACCGGCACTCATATTCGTACGATTTTGCTTTTGGAAAACCAACTCACCTAAAATGCATCTACAAGGGAGAGACATCCATATCCTTATAAGACATGCTTCTTTTTCATCTTCAATCGATGTGGGATATCACATCTATAATGTAATATCACAAGTTTGACCCTAAATAGAAATGCATGTAATTTGATGATATATTTGCTAATTAATTGTTAATTAATTAGTTAAGTGATAATTAGGGTATATTTAAGAATAAGGATGCAGTGAAAAAAAGGAATAAGAAATGAATGAAGGAAGAGGAGAGAGAAAATAGGATTGAAGGGGAAGGAAGATCAGAGAGAGGAGCTTGGTTCCGACTTCCATCTCGCCGATGCCTCATCGTGTTGTCCCTCCATCCCTGCTGTCACTGGCACCACCCTCTTTCTACCTTCGTTCCTTTCTCTTTACCGAGGCTTCTCTCTTCCTTTTCGATGAACGACGATGGTGGCTAATGGTACAACCACCATTGAAGAACTTTCAGCGGCGAATCAAATCTCCGCCCTTCGCTTTTTCTCACTCGTCGATGTTAGACGAATCGGAATCATGGTGGTCGCTACCTTCTAGCATGTTTTTCGACGAAACAGGATGGTAGCTAGGTACGTGACCACCGTCGGCAGGTTTGGGGTGGCGTGGACTTCATTTCGATGCTGACCATGCATCTCTGACGAGTCTTCGATGAAGCTTCGGTGATCGATCTGGAGAGCAGCAATGATAGGTAGATTGAAGCAAAATTTTTGACTCCAAATAGGTGTGGGATACCGAAACTACCTCTTTAAAATTCAGTTAAGTAAATTCTGAAATTATTAAAAATTAACTGTATGTTGGATTTAAATGTCTGTCTTGTGTGTGCATTGACAGAGTTTGGGAATTATGTTTAATTTGGAATTGTAGGTATTGTTAAATATAAGGATTGGATAATTCTCTCAAGAGTATAGTGAAAGTTAATTAATTGATTTTTACATGTGGATTCTTAAGCCATAACTGGCTTATTTTGGAATAATATTATTGAGATCTAAGTTAAAGTTAATTATTAGGCGATAAAAAAATAATTATAGGTACGTGAGAATCCATCTGATTATGAGATTGGAGTTTAATTTAATTCCTATAGAATTGAGGGAAAGAAAATCTACATAAACAAAAATTGTAGTTCGACTTCTCTCGGTTGAAGTTTGTAGCTCTATTTAGTCAACTTGTGAAGTAATCCTATCGTAAGGTAGATTTGAGATAAATTGATAAATTGTTATAAAGTTCGCTTCTTGTTAATCAATCTAAGCATGGTTTCAAAAGAATGAAATTGAAAAGTGTAACATATGATTATTAACTCGGAAATAAGGTAACGGTGTAGAACATGGATTTTAGCAAGGGACAAACATATTATTACGTTATGTATAAGCCCTATAAGTATGTCAATTTAAAAGGCATGTAGTGGATAATTAATCATAGATATTATGTTATGATATTGGCTTAATTTCTTAAATTAAATGCTACATTCTTTTGTTGGCTTATGATATTATAAATTAATATGTTAATAACTTTGTTAGGTTATTACTATTGATAAGTGTTAGTTAACAAATGACATCGATGTAAAGATAACTATACGAACCTATAAGTCATAGGTGAGTATTATTGAATGGCTAAGAATTCCCATAAGTTCTTTGGTCTAAAATGTGATGTATACGTGTTTGTCTCCCTTGATACCGTTTCAAAACCTATATGTGATATATGCAAGAATATGTGTTCATGATACTAGAAATATATAGGTTGTGCACTGTATTTGTTTAACTCTTATGATACCAGGAGAAAACTTATGGTTAGAATGTTATGCCTTTATACATATTTATTTAAGGATAAGGTTATTTAAATCATGTATCTATATACAGGAATACGGTGTGAACATATAAGCAAGTCTAGACCCTTAACTGATATAAGATGACATAAATGGATGTTAATCTTAGATTAGATACAACTTTAGTAATGGTATTGCCATAACTAAATGTGCTTAGTATGTTATATGAACACAAACACAAGGTAATAAAGTAAAGATTGTATTCTTAGATCCATGTGCCACCCTAGTAAAACCTATAGCTATAGTGTTAAGCACTTACATGTATCGGCATATGTTTATGTGTATTAATATATATACGAATATTGTAAAAATTATATTGTGGTATGAGTAGATATTAAACCACCAAAAAGGGTATGAGTGGGTAATATTCTCAATTTGAAAATGACTTTGTCAATTATAATATGATGATTATATGTACCTAATATATATATATATATATATATATATATATATATATATATATATATATATATATATATATATATATATATATATATATATATATATATAGTATAAATGTGAGATGATATAAGTAAGTATAAAGATGCATGGATGATAGTCGATGAATCGTAAAGGTACGCTTTTCTATAATGATAATATGCTTAAATGATGGTACATGCACCTATAATTTATATGATTGCATTTCCATAGACACCATATTATGATGCTTAAACAAGCATGATCATTATTAAGCATATCCAACATATGCCTTAAAATCATATTGTATGTTTGGATGGTCATATTAAGTGGAAATGATGAATTATTGTGAAATAATTCATGATTTGTTAAGAAAATGGTGAATTATTGTAGAATAATTTACAAATTGTATAAAGGTACTGAAACCGTTGACTGACAATGCACTGAATTGAAAAAATAATTGAAATTGTTAAAAATCTGAAAAGTAATTTGAAAGTAAGTAAATTTTTGCCCTTAACAATAGTCAGACAGTCAAAATCTAGCTCATGATATAATTGTCTAGGCATAGGAATATCTATACTGCGGTGCAAGTTATGATGACTTGCTTTGTTATGGAAGGATCACTGATCTCCATAGTATTTATTCTGTTCTGATATATGATCTATGAGAAATGATCTTTCGGGATCATTTCTTAGTCTATACTATGGCCTTGTGAGGTACATATCCCGTATATCCGGTCTGATAATTTCTACCAGGATTGTACTAAGGACATTAATGTGAAATAAGTTTAAAGGTGCAAAAGATAAAAAGTTGTTTTATTGAACTAAAAGATAAGAAATTTGGTAGTTTCAGAATTGATTTGCCTAAGAATTATTCTCTTGCATGTAGAAAATGGATAATAAATTGGATGTTACAATATTATTAAGTATGTGATACTTTAATGTTGCATATGCATTATGGACCTATAGATTATGAGTAAGTATTGTACACTAAGGATTCATTTTTAATAATTATATTTTTTCTTGGGGTTATAAGCTAGTTTCTTAATCTGTTATATTTGTCCATCTATATATGGGTATGTATATATATACACAACAAAAAAATGCAATTTACCGACGGAAAATGAACGTACCGACGGTTTTTTATTATTTTACCGACGGAATAAACCCGTCCCTAAAACGTACGTAGGTACGAAATACTGACGGAATATTCCGTCAGTATTATTCCCGAGGTATATTACCGACGGAATTGTAAAAAATAGTCCGTCGGTAATGTTACAAAAAAACCGTCGGCTGTTATGTCGTGTTGACCCATTACCGATGAAATATTTCGTCGGTAAACCGTCGGTAAAATTAATTAATAAATTATTGATTAATTTGTAATATAAACAGCGACGGTATTTTCGTCGGTAAAATTGTCGACAAATATATTTAGTATAAATATATATTTCAATTAAAATGGCAGTGACGGAAAGTTACGTCGGTAAGTAATCGGTAACATTAAATTTTTTTATTATTTTTTATAGAAATTAATATATTTTCTGTTTGAAAATCTCAAATTAAACACAATAGACTAAATATAAAAAGTCTAAAATTTAAATTAAAGATATATATTAATTGATAATTTTAATATATAACAAAAATAATATACATCATATATAACTGTTATGCAAATATATTTGTATAGTGCACAATATTTTACAGTTGTACAAAAAATTATATATTTATAACTGCAATGTAAGCAATACCAATATCGATATTGTACATGAAATTTTGCAATACTATACAAAAAGCATCTAAAATAGTCTAACAGCTATGCAAATAATACCAATATCGGTATTATGCATAAAGTTTTGTTATGATATACAAAAAAAATTATCTAAAACAGCCTATGTAAATTGAGGATTGCCACGAGCTTCCTGTTGCCACCAGTTAGAACCAAGTCAAAAAGTAAACGTGTTGTATAATAATTGACATAAAACAAAAGAATTCAAAAAGTAATTTAAAAAAAGCTAGTTGGAAAAACATAAACAACACCATATGCTATAAATAATAAAATAAATACCTTATGCTATAAATAAAATATGCTATAAACGTTAATAACCATATGGAATCAATATATGGCATGTTAATTGCTAAGATCATCCGTCAAGAAAGCAATATTCTGTTGCAAGAAGTTAAATATTTCCAGTGATTGCCACTTGTCTAGACTAATTAAAAGGGAAAAAGAAAGGTCAGTGAAACAGGTGTTCAAAAGGATTAACATTATTCTTTAAACAGAAAAAGAAAATGTATAATGAGGGTCAAAAAGCAGGCAGAAGAAGAAAATTCGTACCTCAAATTCACAGTGAAACAGGTGTTCAAAAGGATTAACATTATTTTTATACTGAAGCCACAGCTAGGCTCATAAGAATTATAGAGAAGACACCCAGATGCAAAATCAATGAGACCCTAATTCACTAAAGGAAAAATTGTAAATCAAGCAAAAAATGAACTGATGAAAACAGAAAGTACACTACCACGACATATTAAATCCTCACTTTAAGAGAACTAAAGTGAAAAATATGAAAAAAAAAATAAAAATCAGCACAATAAACATGTGCTAGAGAAGAAACACAAGAACTTCTCCAATAAAATCTCACCTGTTTCTCGAGCAGCAGAAATAAGTGCAAGATCGGTTTCGTCTCCTGTCCTCTGAGTTTTTGGATGGAATTTTATAATCAATTATTTTCAGGTGACCAAAAGCCTAACTTTCAAATTAAGTTAAATTTTTAGAAGTTTTCTTTCTTTTTCTTTTCTTTTTCTCTAAAGTTAAGTTTTGAAGTTATTGATTAAATTAAGTTCTTAAAAATTCATTGAAGCTTTTTTTTCTCTGTTACTTTTTTCTTTAAATTATACATTTTACATTCTCAAAAAAAAAAAAAAAAAAAAAAAAAAAAAAATATATATATATATATATATATATATATATATATATATATATATATATATATATATATATATATATATATATATATATATATATATATTTTATCAGCTGATAATGTTATTTATTAAGAAAACTGGGAGCCACGGAATCAGACCCAGCAACAATTACAAACTATCCAGACTACAGCAACACAGACCTCAAAACCAGAGCCTAACACCAAACAAAGCACAATAACAGGTCACAAAATCCAACAGCCGGAAGAAAACAAAAGAAACATAAATAAAACCTCTTAATAAGAACAAACTAATATTGCCAAAAGCATTGCTCGTCCACCACAAGTCAACCAAAAGCAGGCCGAAAGACAAAAATCAAGAAGCCAGGGAATCAAATCCAAACAGCAGAACAAAAGAACGAGTCGCCCCTGAAGACTCTCCAAGGCAATCGTTGAAGCACATAAACCAACCCGCAAAGAAGGACAGCAAGAAGCACTCAAGCTGATTTTGTCTGCCTGCAATAAGCAAAGAAAATACAAAACAGCCAGCAAGTATGGGCAGTAGAAACGAAGAAAACCTGCCCGGCCAAAGCTAGTAGCAACAGAAGCAAAAAGCACCGCCATCAAAACTGAAGAAGAACCGCAAACTGCTAACAAGGTTCAAAATGCTCAAAGTTGAAGCCCTGGAACCAAGACCGAGACCAAGAGCCACTACCCACTAAACAAACGGACTGAATGGTTCCACCAAAAAAACACTGATCCCTTTATGAAAAGGAAGAGGAGATAAAAGACCCCACAAAACACTGGTCCCTTTATGAAAAGCAATAGGAGAAAAAGGAAAAGAGAACCCCGACAGAAACTTAAATCAAGCCGCAAAACACTCCTCAATCTCCTCTGCTGATCTGAGAATATAATGCAACGAACAGTGGATGAACCCCATATATATATATATATATATATATATATATATATATATATATATATATATATTTCAAACAATAAATTAAATTAAAGTTCACAGAGCATGGGGTTATATACCTCTTGTTTAATTTATACTCTGCTCTCCACTAACAAACCTTCGGACTAATAACATCAAAAAGCCCAATCGGAAAATGAAAATGAAAAGGCCTAATTTTTTTTCTATCAAGTCAGACAAACTGAAATTTTGCACCCGCATCTTTTCCAAGAGTCATAGTACTAGAAGGGATCAACATGTTTGAGAATTTTCGTTTCCACATGCATGATCATTTGCCATCTAAAACCCCAAATTAATCTCAAAATTCACTTGACATATACCCACGATAATCCAATTGTGGAATAAGCTAAGTATATGCACTTGACTAATTCAACTGCACATGCATAATCCATAACCTTTAACTTATTCCCCTTGAGGAATGTTTCGATAAAAGGGAAAGAAGATAATCATCTAAAGATGTGGAAAAATTAATTCTTTATTATCGAGAGCCTTCATAAAGACTTTCCCTTCCCGACCAACTAGGGCCGATACATTACTCATAATGATGACGATATGTGGCTATCTGAAAAGGAACAACAAACCCTGATTTGATGGAGAGAAATAGTCCAGAACAAATGGGATTTGAGGGAGCTCGGTGGCGATCCTCTGGCTTCTAAGGCTAATCAACATAGAAAAAAGGGTAAAGTAAATTTTTGTCATTTATTGTGCTCTTTTAATATCATTGTTAATTATTTTTTTTCTTTGTAGCTATGAAAAGAGCAAGTACTCCAAGCACGGCGTAGATCATGAGGGCCAAGAGGTAGGCGACTAATAGCTTGACCAGCACTGCTTGGATAACTTTTTAGCCACCAGGCATGACGAGATACCAACTCCTCGATTTGTCAAGGTCCCTGATAATCATCCCGCTTTAGCTGCCAGTAGTTCAGCAATAAAGGCCTCAGAGGGAGCTTCACCTTCTTTCGATGTACAAGAAGTCCCTACTGCTGCCACTGGATCTAGTAGGAAGGACATTCAAGCTCTTACTACCAAGGTTCTAGAATTTTAGGATAAGCAGGGTGTGGCTTATTCCAAGAAGAATAATGACTTTACCACTTTTGCACATCTGATTTCTTATGTGCCAAGTGAGGTGGCCCCTCTCACCAACCTGAATGTCAACTAGCTTTCCTCTGTGAAGAAGAAGCACCAAGTTGAGGTGATGCATCATCTACTCGCCATTTGTTTATCTTGTTTTACTTTGTTATATAACTTCCCTTTTCTGTATGGGTCTTTGATTGCTGGTGCCACGATTGCCAAGATTAACTTCCTTATCAATAGGTGGCATCGGGCTAATCAGGCTTTGGCTAACGCCCTTGCAAAGCTGAAAGAGTTTGAGCTCAAAGTGGCTGAGGTAGAGAAAAAGGTGACAAAGGTTGAGAAAAAAGGTGACAGAGCTAGAGAGTTCTCCTTTTTAAGAGAATAAGAGTGCTCGAACTATTGCTATCGAGTTAGAGAAGACCAAGGCGGAGAATTTCAAGTTTGAGAAAAAATGTTTGGAGCTTGAGCTAAAGAGTGTAGAGTTAGTACCTAATAAGTGCATTGCTTTTGGTGAGAGTCCCGAGTATCCTTTTGAGAGTCCTGTTATATTGCATTTAGGGCGCATTGAAATGAATAAATCAGTATTATTTAAATAAATTAAGTGTAAAAAGTTACAATGAAAAAGATGACGCATGAAAAATAATTTGATTCGAAGAAAATAAAAAAGTAGAATAAATCCGTGAAGATTTCTAAAAAGTGTAATTAGTAAGAAAAGAAAAGAAAGATTTTATAAGATTAAAATATTAAATCAATGTTTAATTAAATTTTTATAAGAATTTAGAATATATTTTGTTTTTCGTGAAAAAGATAAATTTAATTAATTGGTATTTCTCGTATCAATTACTATTGTAGAAAGTGACAAGTTTGAAAACAATAATAATTTTTTGGTTAAAGTTAAAAAGTGATGATTTTGACGTGAAGTGAACTTAAGACTTATGTAACGTCTTTCTGAAAGAAAAGTTAAATTGAAGAGTAAAACAATAGAAAGACACATAATTGACAGGCGAAAAAGAAGTGAAAGACATATGTCTTAATAAATATTTGAACGAAAGTAATATATATAAGCGAAGGAAAGAGAATTTGACTGCAAAGTGTCTCGAAATAATTACATCACTTTGCAATAAAGCTTAAAAGCCTTTAAATAGTAATGTATTTATTAGCTAAAAAGTCAAAGCAAAAATAAAAGAATAAATAGCAAGAAGTGTAATTAGAGTACAGATTGAATAATTGAATGGTAAATCAAGAATTAAAGTAATTTATTTTGGTACTAGTAAAGACACAAGTACTAATATCTTTTGCTAAATGAAATGATCGTTAAATCGTTGTAGCTAAAAGATAAAACGAAAGTAAAGATAAAAGTAAAAATTATAGTAAACATTTACGTAAAAGTAAAAATAAATCCGATATTGATCCACACAAAGAAAATACTTCAAAGTAAAGTTAAAAGTTTAGAATTAAAGATCAATGGTTATTAGAATACAAATTAATAACATGATTAGTAATAACTGAAATAAAAGAAAATGTTTAATGAAATAAGAATAGTAGAAACATAAATTACGAAATTATGCTTATTCTTGGAAAATTCTTGGATTAGTAGTCACCACTGGGCATATTTAATGCTCAGCATGTAGTGTTTATGCGTGCAGGTTCTAGAGTGTTGCGGGAGCACAGTATATTGAAGATCCAGATCAGAAGAGAAGATTTTTGTTAGTTGATGTAAGTTTTTGGTATGTATATACTTACACTATTAAGGTAAAAGTTTGAATGGTATTTGGTTATATGTTTATTTGTCTTGGATGAATGGATCAATATAAGTTTTGATTTGATGATTAATGTTTGTTTTTAATTTTTATAAAACTGTTATTTGATTCTGGAATTTTTGTAAAAGTATTTTCAAGTGGTTTGAATTGTTTGGCGAAAAAAATAAAAAAACTTACCGGCGTCAGTTAAGTCTCGTTTCGTTAAGGACTGTTTCGAGAAGGGTGTGACAGGCAACCTATTGTCTATTTTAGTAAAGCCTTATCTGCTCAAAATTTAATGAAGTCTGCGTATGAGAAGGAAGTAATGGTGATAGTCCTGGTAGTCCTACATTGGTGTCATTATCTTTTGGGACAGACTTTCATTGTCTACACTGACCAGCAGAGCATTAGACAATTGCTTCACTAATGAATCACAACATAGGACCAACAAAATTGGTTAGCAAAATTGATGGGGTATAGTTTGAAGTCTGATATAAACCTGGCAGGGAGAACAGTGCAGCAGATGCTTTATCCCGATTGTCCAATTCTGGTGACCTCCAAGCCATGACCGTTAATCTACTGTGGGTAGGAGGACAGGAGTTATTGTAGGGGGTTGACTCGGACTCCCAAATTCAGCAAATCTTGCAGGATCTACAAAAAGACCCTACTTCTCATCAGAGTTTTGCAGTGCATCATGGGAGGTTGTATTATAGAACTACGTTGGTTATTCCCTCTACTTCACCATGGATTCCCCAACTACTAAAGGAATTTCACAATAGTCCCTTAGGTGGTCATTCCGGTTACTACAGGACATACAGGAGGTTGGTCGTTGTACTTTACTGGTTTGGCATGACAAAAGCAGTCTAGCTATTTGTCCAAAACTGTGATACTTGTCAATGTTACAAAGCTTCCACCTTAGTACATGGGGGTTTGTTACAGCCATTGCCTATACCTGAAAATGTGAGGGAGGAGGTTTCAATGGACTTCATAACGAGATTACCAAGGTCAAAAGGGTTTGATATAGTGTGGGTGATAGTGGATAGGTTGTCTAAATATGGCCACTTCATTCCTTTAAAACATCCTTACACAACCCGAGCTTTAGCTGAGATTTTCCTTCGAGAAATCATTCGTCTTCATGGGCTGTCCAAGTCGATTTTGAGTGCCAGGGATCCCTTGTTCATGTGCCATTTTTGGCAGGAAATTTTGAAGTTACAAGGAACCAAGCTCAACTTCAGCTCCGCATACCACTCGCAAATCGATGGCCAAATGAAAGTGGTTAATCGGTGTCTAGAGACTTATTTGTGTTGCTTCGCAACTGATCAACCAAAGATTTGGTCATTTTGGCTTTCTTGGGCAGAATTTTGGTACAACTCCACCTACCACCATTCCATCGGAACTACACCCTCCGAGACAGTGTATGGCAGAAAAGCTCCAACAGTTTTCCAGTACGTTCCAAGAGAAATACAAGTAGTTGCTATAGGAAGGGAGTCATCGGATAGAGATGAGGCATTATGCCAACTCAAGATTCACCTAGCATGGATCCAATCCAAAATGAAGAGTCATGTGGATCAACATTATCGTCATGTTGACTTTGTTATGGGTGACTATGTTTTTGTCAAATTACGTCCCTATAGGCAACTATCCATCACCTCCAGGATCACGGCCAAACTGGCTCTTTGATTCTATGGGCCTTTTCAAGTGCTGCAGCGTATTGGCACAGTAGCATACAAGTTGGACCTGCCTATTGGACCCAAAATTCATCCATTCTTTCATGTGTCTCTACTAAAAAAAGCACAAGGAACTGCACCAAAGTCCACTATCCTTCTTGCTGGTTTGGAGCCGAATGAGGTAAGTAATCCACTTCCTTACTGTATTCTAGCTCATCGCACCATCACCAAATATGGCAAAGCTATTCCCCAATAGCTTACTCAGTGGCAAGATGATGGACCCGATCATGCAACTTGGGAAGATGTCTTCACCATCCGTAACCAATTTCCCCATCTAAGTCTTGAAGACAAGACTGTTTTACCACCCCCCGGCAATGGTGAAGATGTTGATCCAGGAATTGATGGGCAGGCCCCAAGGCCCAAAATATGGAGGGTGTACACACAAAGGAACAGCAAGCCCATGAAGGAAAAGGAAGTTGCTGAGCTGGAGGAAGGCGGTTACGTATGAAGAGAAAAAGAGGGGATTAATAAATAGTGCTTTCAGCTCATAAGGGGAGCATGTTTTTTAGCTATTGTTTTGAAAGAAGAACAGGGTAGAGAGAGAACCTTTCTGCTTTGGGGGTAGAGAGTCTTGTGCCCTTGCCATTGATGTTTTTTACCATTTCTTGTTTTGTTAAGTTTGTTTGTAATGAATTCTTAGTCTTATAGTTGAGTATATAATGTTGTATTTGAGATTATCCATCAATATAGTTGCTTTCTCTCTTGATTGTTTGTTTGTGGTTGAAGATTATTGTTAAACAAAACCATTAGTGTCTCTTAATTGATCTAAGTGTTATCAGAATATGCATACCTAAAGCCAATATTACATTGATTATTAATCATTTCTCAACAAATCAATAACCAACATAAATATAACTCAAGGTAAGGATTTTTGCTCAAGAATTAAGAAATAATCAAACTGTATTCAACTGAAGATCAAACTAAGTCATTACATAAAGAAATATGAGGGTTCAAGTTCCCTCAGCAAAAGAAAATGACTACTCACTCATTGTCATTAAAACTTAAACAAAAATAACATAAACTAACAAACTAAGAATTACGTAAAGAAAATAAAACTCTCTTAATGACATAATAAATTTCACTCTCTATTTCTATCTTTCAAGTATGTGTCTTGGTACTCCTTTTATAGCCTTAAAAGATAAGTTAAAATCAACTTCAACTTCCTATTTAAAACTTCCAATTGTAGCACAAACTTCCTTTTTTGCAACAGACTTGTTATTCCATCAAAAGACTTCTTCTTTAGTGAAAAACAAAATCCAATCGTAAATAGGAGTTGCTGGAACCGGTGGACTGGAAACTGAAATGGCCGAGTTAGCTTTGGTTGACCTTCATTGCTTGGTAGAGTGACTTTTCACTCTACCGAGTACTACATAATAAAACCCACTCCATGGAGTGACTTGCCTCTGGACTTCACAAATAAAACTTCAATTCTTCAAATCTTCCCTAAAAGCCATAATTTCAATTAAGTCCTTCAAAAATTCTTCTTTTTCTTCAATTAAGTCCCTAAAAATACAAAAATACACAATTAAATAATCAAATCTCTAATTAAAGAAATTAACTCATAAACCAATTTAATTAACGCAAACATAACATAAAAACATACTAAAAATACATTAAAAATATAGTTAAATTTACACTTATCAAATACCCCACACTTAGTCTTTACTTGCCCCCAAGTAAATTTAAACAAACCAACTTCTCAAAATAATCAAATTCAAAATTAGATTTAAGCAATTCAAAACTAAGTTCAACAATCAATAAGGGAACTCAATAAATCTTAGCTAGAATAAACTCAAACAAGGAGATAAGAATCAGTTTCCATAAGTGTGTGCAAGACAAAAATAATTTAAGCAATTTTCAAAAACAAAACACCAATGCACTTCATAATCAAACTTTAGAATTGATGTACACTAAGTATACATGTGGTTTCACACTTGAAACTCTAGAAATACAATAGGCCCCTCCTTTAATACTGAAATTCAAAAATTATCTTTGCTAAATAACTCAAAGCAAAGCATAAAATCACTTAGATCTCAATTAGGTTGTAATGAGGTTAAGGGATTGGCTATCAAAAAAGGATCAAAAGATAATCAAAGAGAAAATAGCCACTTTATACTTTAATAAATCATATTTCTAAAATTTCACACTCTTAAGCATAATTCCCTCTTTCATGCTTGCCAACTCACCCTTTTTAAACATTGAACAGACCCAAATAGAAAATATACAACTAAAATCTCTCTTATTTTGCTTAGTTTACCATTTTTAAAAAGTTCCAATTTATTTTCATTGTAAATACCCCACACTTAAAATTTTGCCATATATGCAAACTTTATTTCAACATTTCTTTCTTTTTTCTTTTTAGCTTCTTTTATTGGAAATTTATAATAAAAATGGGTAAAATAAGAACATTATACAAGCATTTGACTTCATCTTATAATTTTTTCCCTTAATGATACAACCCTTTTCATTACACTCAATTGAAATGCCCAATAAATGTAAATCCATCCAAATCTAGAATAGCCAATTTAAAGGGTAGATAAAGGCTTTTAGTCTATATGGTTGATAAATAAGTGTAACAAGAATAAAAATTAGGGTACGTTTTAAGCATACCTCATTAAGCTCAAACTAGCTAACAAAGGTTAATTATATAAAAAATGTAGGAAAACAATCTTTTAACTAGCTCAACAAGAAAAATTTGCCTAGATTACTTTCTAAGTCGTTTGAGTTGCTTTTATACTTCGAAGGGTGATGAGAAAGGTTCTAGTGTCCTAAAATTTCTTGCCCAACTATTTCAGTGCACTGGTTTTCTAATATTTAAAAATTGATATTTCATTTTTTATGAGAGAAAACTAATTATTATAAACCAAATTGAGTGTTAAACTAGCATAAAATTTTATTAAACAACCTACTTGTCTTATTGCTAAACTAAAGTCTTGACTCATGCCCAATCTAACTTTGTGTTCAATTTGTTCAAATTCTGAGAACAAACTAGAGCAATCTAAGCTAAATATAAGTTAAGTGAAAGTGAACTAACTATAACACTAGCATGAAAACTACAAACCATCTAAACAACTAAAAGAAAAATAGAACAATTAACACAAAATAATTCATGAGTAAGAAGAAAGAACTTCCCTGAATTTTCTGCATTCAAAATAAAATTCAGTTGTGCTCTATCCCTCTCTTTAAAATTTTGCTGTCCTCAGCAAAGTTGAGCTTTGATGGATGTGGGAGCAATAACATTCCTTGTTCTCATAGGGGCCACTATACAAGTCTTACCAAAACTTATGTTTCTCTGAAAAAATTGGATGCTTCATTTTTTCATGTCCTTTTAGGTTCCACTGCAAAAACACAACATTTTCAACTCCATTTGGATGCAAATTAAAGCTTATTATATTTAATTAAAGAGAAACAAATCAATTAATCACCAATTTTTGTCCATGTGCAAATGCAGTAAATGAGATAAGAAATAGATGCTAATTAAGTGCATATATGATGGATTTAGAAAAACAAATGAAATGAGATTGAAATGATGAATTAAAATTGAACATAAAGTTAAACTTAATCTTGAGGGATTTCATCGAGCATGTTGTGTGAACAACTTTGCAAAGCTTTAACTAATGCAATTTTAATTATCTTAAATCCAAATTTATATCTATTACATACAACTAATTCAGCTATGGTTATAGAAAGCACAAAGAAGATCATAAACAATGCAAAATATCAAGCCAAAGTAACTACATATTTGTATTTTATGTAAAAAGAAATTAAGTAAATGGCAACAAATTTAAAGAGAGAATAAGGCAAAATTAAATTTACTTGATCAATTGATTGATTCATAATGAAGTTTTAACAGTTAATTGAAGCACTCGGTGGAGTGGATTTGCAAAAGGATGAGAGAATGCACAAAACTAAGAGAAAAACTAATATTCGATGGAGTGTGTGTGAGTGAATGAAGTAAGGAAGCAAAAATTGGCCTTTTAAGTGGTCATCACTCAATGAAGTGATAAGCCACTGGGTGAAGTGACCCATCACTCTACTGAGTAATGGTCCTCTGGAAGCCACGGTAAAAGGTTTTAACTAAATTTTTTTAAAAGCACTCGGTGGAGTGTAAACCCACTCCACCAGTTGCGATGTCACTCGGTGGAGTGGATTTTGACTCCACAGAGTGGCCACTCTCTGCATCAAACTAAATAAAAAAATAACACTGCTGACACAACTCCTTTCCTGCAAAATTTTCACAATGCTTAAATATATCACCTAATTAACACTAAATGATTAATGCATTCTCCTTGAATTAAGATCAAATACTCTCATAACTAAGGCTTCTAAATGTGCCAACTTAATCAAGAACCGTGCCATTATTTTCAAGAAAATTACTAGTATTTGTTATGCATGAACTTGGCTTTCTACACTGACGCTGCTACTGATATAACATTCAACCTTAGTATGATCATGAAGTATGAGTTCCTTGTTATTTATGGATGAAAAACTTTAAGCACTATACAACACGTACAAAGTGTAACTCCACCTTAGGCTCAAATCAATTGTAATTCCATTTTATTGACATCCCAACATCAATATGAGCTCTTTAATGATCTTAGAAGCACGTGCTAACTTAAGTTATGACAATTAGCACAAATTCATTAGAAGTAGCTTCTTTTTTTAACCTCTCATGAATTGACAGATACAAACACAATAAACTCAAGAAAACTCAAAACACATGCATTGAACTATAAAAGTCTATTAAATTAAACTAAAGTTATGATATCAAACTATTAAAAATAAAACACAACTAATAATAAAAAAAATATGAAAATTTAAATAGAAGAGTTAGAAAAGTTCTGGTTTATTGAGTCTTAGCTTGACTCATATTACTCTCTGGAGACCGGGCTTATGATCCAAATATGGATCTTTCCGGACTTTGCTTTTCATTTTCTCCCATCAGCAGGAGAAACTTTTCATAGTTCACCACTGCTGGAAACTCCATATCCTCAATGAAATACAAATCCTCCTTTAGCTCATTAAAAATGAACTCTACCGGCTCTTCTAGCCTAAATAAATCCTTCAAGTGGACTGAATCCATTACTTCCACTTGATAATTTTTCCTTTTTTGGTCCTTTGGTGATAAATCTCAATAAGAGGTTCCAATACACCTTTCAAATGATCACAAGACTTGTCTTCACATATGAATTGTTCATTTTCTTCCTTATCCATCGTTAATGAATGATTTCTTTCTTTTTCCTTGCCACTATCACTTTGAAATTACATTGAAACACTTAAGAGTTCTAGTTTAGATTCAAACTCTTTAATGCCATTTTCTTGATCCTTTAGCAAATTTTTTGACTCTTGATTGTCTCCTTTTGAGTCCTTAACTTCTCTTATTGAATCCTTAATTTTTTTCTCTTGAATCCTAAATTTTTCCTCTTAATTTAGCCTCCAACTCCTCTTTTACAGCATAAAAATTTCTTTTCTTCCTTATAAGCAAGTCACAAATAGCTTGAGTTTCGAAAATAACGGCCTCTTGTGTGGCCGTCCATTTTTCTTGTTCAATTTGAAAAAATTGCTTCTCCTTACTTATAAGCAAGTCAAGAAGAACTTGATTTTTGGAGTTACAAGCATCTTTTGAATACTGTAATTCTTGATTCTCTCTCCTCAATTCTTTCATTTGTGCACTCAAAGAATCATCAAAAGGTAATGCATAACGAGTTTGTGATTGTGCACGCAATAGCTTTATCTCTTCCCTTTCTTTTATTAAATCATTCATTTGTTGTTTTAAAAGGAACAACTTATAGTTTTGAATATCATCTTGCATCATCTTGAAGAATATCTCAAATTTTTTCTGCAAAGAATAATCACCAAATCAAAAATAAAATAAAAAAATAAAATCTTAGACTAACTCAATCAAAGATATTAGACAAACAACACTACTGTTCTCTGGCAACGGCGTCAAAGACTTGACCGGCATCTAGCAAATGTACTAGATCAGCTAGTAATATAGAAAAATATAGATTAAAATCCTGAATATCATACCCAAAGGAACATGGATTGCTAAGTCAAATATTTATACGTGAGTAAAATTAATATGAGATTATTCCCTAAGTTTTTTATTTTTAAATATAATGACTAAACTAGATATAAACTAACAATAAAGCAAGATAAAAACTAAAATTAAGCTAACATTGATTAAAGACAGTAACTAAAACACTTTTACTTAAGGACTTTCCATCTCAATTTCTCATGCATATAACATAGTTGAAGATAATGTAGTTGATTATGGAAAATCGGTAATAAACTCAGATAACTTCTCAGAATATTTAACTAAACATCAAATTCTCTTACTCAAAATAATTCAATACTCAGCATAAAAATTCAGTTTATAAACTCCTAAATATCTATCAGACCCTTTCTCAAGAAATCTCACTTTAATTCATTCTTAATTCACCTCTTCATAATTTTTATTCATCTAAATTCAATACACAGTTACCACATTTTTCATAAAATAATCATGTATCAAATTAATTGAGCTAAACTATGAATATGCATACCTAAAGCCAATATTACAGTTGATTATTAACCATTTCTCAATAAATCAACAACCAACATAAATATAACTCAAGGCAAGGATTTTTGCTCAGGAATTAAGAAATAATTAAAATGTATTCAACTAAAGATCAAACTAAGTCATTACATAAAGAAATATGAGGGTTTAAGTTCCCTCATCAAAAGATAATGACTACTCACTCATTGTCATTAAAACTTAAACAAAAATAAGATAAGCTAACAAACTAAGAATTACGTAAAGAAAATAAAACTCTCTTAATGAAATAATAAATTTCTCTATCTCTATTTCTGTCTTTCAAGTATATCTCTTGGTGCTCCTTTTATAGCCTCAAAAAAAGAGTTAAAATGAACTTCAACTTCATATTTAAAACTTTCAATTGTAGCACAAACTTCCTTTTTTGCAACAGACTTCTTATTCCATCAAAAGACTTCTTCTTTAGTGAAAAACAAAATCCAATTGTAAATAGGAGTTGCTGGAACCGATGGAGTGAAAACTGAAATGGCCGAGTTAGCTTTGGTTGACCATCCTTGCTCAGTAGAGTGACTTTTCACTCTACCGAGTATTGCATAATAAAACCCACTCCGTGGAGTGGAAAGTCACTCCATGAAGTGACTTGCCTCTGGACTTCACAAATAAAACTTCAATTCTTCAAATCTTCCCCAAAAGCCATAATTTCAATTAAGTCCTTCAAAAATTTTTCTTTTTCTTCAATTAAGTCCTTAAAAATAACAAAATACATAATTAAACAATAAAATCTCTAATTAAAGAAATTAACTCATAAACCAATTAAATTAACACAAACATAACATAAAAACATACTAAAAACACATTAAAAACATAGTTAAATTTACACTTATCACCAGAGGAATGCCATCGAACTCCCTTAAATCACATTTGTTCTAGACTATTTTCCTCTATCAAATCAGGGTTCGTTGTTCCTCCTCGGATAGCCATATATCATCGTCACTGTGATTAACGTATCAGCCCCAAGTGGTCAAGAAGGGCCGTAAATGGGCCACATTTGTAGGGTAGACATCATGCACCACGCATTGGGGTGAAGTTGGTCGATTGTCAATCCATAAAAGTTTAAAACATCAACCTCAAACCTGGTGAAAAAGAGACGGACACCGACCTCGATATCGGCCTCATAGATCATGATTTTGCGTTTGCCAAAAAAGGTGATGTTGGTCCTCTGGGTAGAACTTGTGAATTTATTAAGCTTAAAAATAATAAATAAAAGTGTATTGCAATAGTGGTATTCAGTTTTGAAACATAATATTTTAAAATCTTCATCGGCTTATTTTAGAAATTATCATATTGATATATAACTGTAATAATTTATATATGAAATTTTCTTCTTTTAAATTCACAAGTTGAATGGCATTTTAAGTTATAAATTAAATTTAAAGGACTCTTATATATTTTTTTTAAATCAATGGCCTCCTAATATAAGTATCTTTTATAGATAATTTGAATAATTAAATTTAATTTTTCAGCAAATATTGTATGTCTTGCACTCTTAAGTAAAGCTGCCAAATGAATGGATTGGGTCATAAATTGGTCAATGCCCAAACGAATTTAATGCATGTTGGTTCATTTATCATTGATTTATCCATTCTTATTTTACTTTTCTACCAAAAATTCTTAAATATTATAATTAAGATGTTTTTAAAATTTTAAGTCAATCAGAGTTCGTTTCGATAGTTTTCAGGGTATCGAAATATTTTCGGCTGGTCGTAAAATCCTAAATTTAAAAAGTTTCTAAAATTTTATTTTTCACTTATGGAAATTAATATTCATTATTCTAAGATATTTCATGAATCGGAATATTTTTTGAAAGTTCGTGAAATATTTTCAAGCCAGTCAAAGTTAGTTTGATCCATTTTCAGTCCCGTGATTTATTTTTATTTTTAATTTTTAAATGATTATTTGATCTCAATTTCAACTCAAATTCTACAATCGAATTTATCACAAATTGAATTTTCCAATGGTGACATAAAAATTTTCTAGATCTCAGTGGGTTCAGGATGATATTATTCACTTTTGGTATCACTATTCACTATCAGAAAGTACTAGTTATGCCGATAATAGTTTCAGGGCATTACAAGCGGCGAGAGTGAAATGGATAGACTATTTTGAGATAGAAAGAGAAGGAAGAGAATTAGACCGAATGAAAAGGAAGGTCCATTTGGCACTTTGTACCAAACCCAATGGATTGAGAAATTAATTGGATTATTATTGGATTAATACAATGGATATTTTTATGAGTTGAATTGGATATAAATCAATTTTTTGAATAAATTTAAATAAAATTTTGAATTTAAATCAATTTCATCAGATCTACTCTTAAAGTAATAAACGAGCATTAATCCAATGTGCTATGCACTGAATCGTCTCTTATAGTTAACAGTGGCGAAGCTAGGATTGAAAAATAAGGGAGGCAAAAATATTATAAGGCCCTTTTTCAATATTTTCATAGAAAAATAAGGGGGGCAAAATAAAATTTTAAATGAGAAAAATTATTTATTTAATATATATATATATGTAAAATAAAAAAATTTTAAAAATTGCCCCCCTTCTCCACCACCTAGCCTCGCCACTGATAGTTAACTACCGCTAATGATAATTAACTATAAACTCAATTATATAAAATAAGAGCTAAATATCAAAATGATGGACGGATACAGGTCATCTGATGACTCATGAGACATAGATCACAATTATATAATTAATTTATTATTTTTCATTCAGCACTGACGAGTATTGGGTCCCACACTGATCTGATTAGTGATGATTAAGAAACACTAAAAAAAATTAAAAATGCTAACCTATTCATTCCATGTGGATGGGCCCCCACCGAATGTGACTCAAGCTTCTGTACAGATAGCAACCGACGTGGCAAAGAAGACCCCGCAAAGATAGTTTGGGTAATTCTGACGTGGAATTGATACGTGTTCAGTTGTGATGGGGCTGCTCATTTTGATGGTTGGACCCCACCATCTTCTTCAGCCACTGGTTTTTGTTGCTTAATTTATTTTAGTTTTTGCTAATTTTTAGTGTGCTACTAAACTAATTAATATGTATAGTTAATTGAGATTTGTTTATAATTTGCTTTATTATATTATAATACTCTACTTATACAGCTTTTCTTTCGTACAAAATTTCTATTACGAGCATTTTTTATTTTTATTTTATCTAATTAAGATTTGATTATATCAAAGTGATAGATTACTTATAATTAATTAATATTAAAAATATATACATTAGGCAATTTTTCGACATTAATAAATTAGTTTCGAGTTTAATAATTCCTATTGTTAATGTCAAATTTATTTCAATATACAATGATTAATATAAATATGATGAATACAATAAGGATGTTTGATTATTAATCTCTTCGAAAAATGGAAATTGTTATTTTATTTTTGTCAACAATATTCTCTTTTTACTTTTTATCTTATAAAACATTGAATTTTCGCAAATTTTCCAAGTATATTTCGTGGAGGGATTTTCTCCTTCAAGACTCACTTCAGTGGCTAAGGTATCTAATCCTTGTATAAGAAAGAACCTCAACTTAGTCTTATCAAATAAATATATATGGAATATTATGTTAATCAACGGGAAAAAATGCATTATATATTAAGACAAATGGTTGGTTGCAATTTGCGAATTTGAGCATCTCTTAAGCTCATAATTCGATCATGATGTATAATTGATAAGTGCAACGCTGATTTAGTTTTCCATTTGGTGGAATCTACTTTCCCATGTCTAATCCTATTTTTCGGATTAGTTTAACTTATGATCATTGAACTTGTAACCAAATTACGCAATAATCATAAAAAAATAGTTTTTTCATAAAAATTACCGAAATTTGCAAATTTATACAATAAAATTACTTTAACTGAATTCTGGTGAGAAAATCGTCGAAAAATTCACGTGTCATCATCTAGACTTGCCATGTAACATATTATGCTGACATGTAGACTTTCCGGCGACTTTTTGGTTGGAATCCGGTTAAAATGACTTTATTATATAAATTTACAAAGTTCAATAATTTTTATAAAAAAAAATTTATAATTATTGCATAATTTTGTTATAAATTCAGTAATTATGGATAAACCTAACTCCTATTTTTCATATTATCTGAAACTAGTTTTTAGAGGATATTTATGTACTGTATGTACAAGTGTGAATGAGAAGGAGATAAACGCAAAATAATTAAAATTACTATTAATTTTTTCTAATATTATTTATTTTGAAAATATTATGAATTAATTCGTAATTATTTCAAAGTAATTGTCTGGCCACACTTGCGAAAAAATATATATTGATGATTATATTGTAAAGTATAATGTTATTGAAAGGAAATCGTAATATTTACATTACTAAAAAAATACAAATTAGCGACGCAAAAGTCATCGCTAACTGATATTTTTTCGTTGCTAAATTAGTTTAGTGACAACTTAGCGACGACTTTCACTGTAAAACAAAAACCGTTATAGCAGAATTTAGCTACAACAAGCAGTCATCGCCAAATTTTAGCGATGACAGAGCATTGTCGCTAAATATTTGTAGCCATTTTGCTTAAAACAATGTTCACGCAAAATTTTATAATGACAGTATTTTCGTCGCAATATTGCTACGACATTGTTCACGCAAAATTTAGAGACAGTATTTTATCGCAACATTGCTACAATATTGTTTACGCAAAATTTTGCGACGACAGTATTTTGTCGCAATATTGCTATGACATTTTAAACGCTAAATAGCAACTATTCAAACATGATATTCCCTCGCTAAATTAAAATTATTTTTTTTATTTTTAAATTAATATGAAAATTTTCCCATTTAAATGATAAGGCACATATCACAAATTTATATTTAGATTACTTAATATTCAGTACAAGAATATATATATTCATTAAAAAATTATTATTTACAACTGGATATCATCGTTAATTGTATATCTAAAATAATACACGTATATATAACAATAACAAATATCACCCAAAATGTCATACTACATACTCATAACTATAATGTAAATAGATACATTTGCTCCTAAATCTACTGCTAAAAAAAAGTTGTTGCATTTCCATCTATTGCTGGATTTGTCTGACCCATTGATCTATTTCTTGTTTATGTTCAGCGCAAATCTCAACTTAAAACTCAATCCGCTTAGTGGATAAATATTGGAAGTACAAGCTATGAGAAACAAATAGAAAATTAATACAAAGGTGTGAGGAATTAACATGAGGCAAACCTACTAAAAACACAAGTAATCAAATGATGCCAAGATAAAAAACAAGAAATAATTGTATACCAACATCTTTGCATTCATTAAAAAGATGCTAAAAGTATGCAACCTGCGTTGAGCAGAAACTTTAATATCAAGCTCAACAAATGGGTTAATTAGGATTTACCATGACTTGATCACCATATATTTTACAACCAAATGAAGCTTTTAGAATCAAATAGAAAATAATTCTAACTTGAGGATTATACTTGATGACTGTCATGAAAACTCAAATTGAACTGTAAAAAAAATAATGTAACAAAGTATTTAAAAAAATCAGCCACTGAGCCATAAGTGAATTTCAATGCATGGTAAACACAGTACACAAATAAATAATGAAACTATTTAATCAAAGAAAGTTTGCACTGAAAGAATACAGAGAAAATACTTTATTTTTAGTACCAGCGTGTCCAGAGTATATACCTACAAAAAACCTTCCCATGTAGAAAATTGCTTTTCTAGACTAATTTCAATCTACAAAAAACCTTCCAATGTTAATTAGGATTTACAAATAAATAGAATTGAAAATCCTTCATCTTTGCTCTATTTACTAGTTTGTTCTCTTTTCTAAGAGCCCTTTTATGTTAATACCAGCAAAAAGCACTTTACTGCAGAAATATTACTCAAAAATAGCCACTATGAACTGTAACCTGATTATGGACGATATATAACACATCGAGCACTCATTTCATTTTCAGTCATTGTAAAATAAAACTCAACTCCATATCAAACAATTATTTCTAAGTCTATTGCCTCAAAGATCTCAGCATCTCTGCAGCCAATGGTTAGCTGAAAATAGGTGGTGGAGAGAGAGAAAAGGAAATAAAAATGAAATTCAATATTCATGCAGTGTTACGTAATTTGCAATCTTTAGAATACAAAGAATGGTATGCAACACATCTCAAAGTTTTGCATATTATATATGCCTTAAGGAAAAAGTTCATAATAGATGAGGCTGAAGAAAGTGCAAAGATGATGAGATAATAATCTCGTTAATATGATATTACATGAGGATAAATTCTCTAATCCATTCTTAACCTGCTGAGCTCCTTTCTTTTTGTTTATTAGTTGTTATAATTATAAAGTTTGGTTTAAAACAACAATTATACCTTGAAATTAATATATGTATAAATGGAGAGTATGTAATTTTATAATATGATGATAATAAAACTTTCTCAAAATTCAATATTTGATATTTAAACGAAAAAGATCTCTACAGATAACGGTATTACCTTATACTAAAATCAATTTATATTCATTTTAAAATTGCTAAAATATTACTTTACTCAACTAGAATAAATAAAATAAACCTATGTGGATTTTAATTTATCAAGTGTTTAAACCAAAATAGCTTAACAACTTGTGCTGCAAACTCTGTTAGTTAGTCTTGAGTTTTTCTTGCCAATTATGTATGAAGCTTCAATAGAATAGAAACATCATATGAGTAATGAGGATGTATATTTTGAAGGAAAGTTCCATTTTTTTCTTTCTTTCAAAAATAAATATTCATAAAGATCCCAAACTTAAGTCAATACCCTGGCATTTAATTAGATTGCACAATAACATTTACCCATCTACAACAGTAAAAACAAAAAAAAAAGAGAGAAAGAGAGTTAAGAGATGCTAACCTCAAATCTACATGAAGTATTAGAAAGTGCCGAGGTTTGAAAAAGAGGGATTTTCTCCATTTCTGTTGGAAGCCGCTTTAGAGCGATGCTTTTGGTATCACAGTAATTGTTTTTCTTTTTTCTCTCTGGTCTGGTACGTTAAGGGCTTTCTTCATTTTCTCTGCTTCTATTGAAACTCCGGTGTTATTTGGTAGCAGCGATTCACTCATTAAACCTTCGTTAACGTAGCTTTATCACTCCATTTCATTCATGGAGAAGAAAAAGAATGCCGACAAAAGTGGCCATGATCAATCCCAAAACAAACAGTCTTAATACTATCTTTGTCTCTAACTTGCCTCACTCTTTGACTAACTCTCAAGTGCCAGTAACAGCAAGGCAGTGCATCCACTGCATGAAGTCTGCTGTTCTCTCCCTGCAAGGCTGGGCCAGGTTTTCTATAACGCCAAGAATGAAAGCTGCCACCTGCATCATTTAATTACCAATGCAACTAAAAGAATAGAGGGACAAACACAGTTATTTTACTTGAAGTGGTGAAAGGTCTTGCTCTTCTCTCTTGAAACATAGATAAGGTTAGGCAAAGAATAGCCACTAATATCCTTGCTCTTGATATTCTCTAATAAGACCTGATTAAATTTTGATGTTAGCATATACAAAATGTGATTAACATAAAAAGATACTTCCTTTTCTTTTTCTTGTATAAAAAAATCTGATAAGTAATTTAGATTTGGGGGAAAATATATTTATATTTAAGTATAATTTAATTTCTTAAACTATCTTGAATTTTTAAATAAGAAATAAATATTTATATATTGACAAATAATGAACCTGAATGACTGTAAGATGACTTTGGCGAGTGAATTTAGGAGTCCATTGTTTCAAAGCTTCTTGTTCTTCATCGCTAGTAATGTACTCATCATCGACTTGTCCTTTTTCACAAGGTTGGCTCTATAACGATTCAAGCAAAGAAATCAATTATGAGACATAGTCTTCGATTACAAATTAGGATTAAAACAGGACAAAAGCTTATGTTGGAATAATAGCTTCATGTACCAAAAATATATACCAAAAACAGGGACAAGAACGCAAGAAAATGGAATGAAGAAACCAAAAAATAGCAAATTCACCAGAATCGTGACTAGTATACATGAATAAGTTACCTTAGAAATACAGAAGCAGATTGATTTCTGGCTACTGTCACACTTCTGTTGTCATAAAAGTGACAAAGAAGATTCAGACCCAGCTATTTTATTATGTGAATCTTGTTGAACTCCATCAGCTTCTAGGCAAGGAACTCGAAAGCTAATTCTTTACTCTGCATCAAGACATGAAATTCCGTTGCTTAGAAATGCTCTATATTATCATTTCTTTTCAATAGTAACAACAAATTATCTTCAAATTCTCAATTTTTAATAACAAGAAATTCCGTTGCTTACTTTTTCGAGTGTTGTTCAGCCATTGAGGGATAAGGTTCTTCTAGCAATTTTTCTTTTAAATATTCTTTTTCTCACAGCATCCTTTCATTTGGACAATCAAAATCGAGAAAACCTAAATGTTACTAGAGGCAAGGACTGTGAGTTCTTAAGTTCGTGTCACCAACAACATGAAACAATCAAGAACCGTTGCAGGCTTCTTAAGTATTGAAAGATTCTTAAGTATTGAAAGATTAATAAAAAAAAAGTTTTGATATAGCTAGCCAAGGAAACGAATAAGAAAATGAAAAGCCCAATGGTAGGAAAAATATAAAGAAGCATACCTGCAGAAATAACATTTTCATCCAATGGGTCTCAAAGCAATACTTGCAGAAAATTAGAAATTCAACATTTCTCAGACTCAAGAGAGAGAAACAAACCAACCTCCTCAGCAGTAATAAATTCCTTGATATGCTGCCAGCGAAATTAACACATACAAATTACAAAAAAAAAAAAACAGAGAACAGGAAAAATTTATATTCAAAAAAAGTCCAGAATAAATGAGGAACCTCCAAATTCAGAACAATTGCACCCTCTTGTCCAAGAATGGTAAAAGGATAGGACAACAAAGGGTCCAAAAATCGGATATGCATGTCATTGCTTCTTTTTGTTGCAACCCTACAAAAAACCCCCATTGTAAAGGGACAATAAGGGAAAAAAATTTAAAACACATGTCAGCAAAATTAGAAGTATCTAAAATACCATAGGCTTTGAAAATGTGAAGGATCTTGTTGTCGGTAACGCTCTTGACCTGAGCAATACCGTGAGAGTTAAGGAGGATGATGCCGATCTGAGAGGGGATAAGGCCCTTCTTTGCAAACTTGCAGATATTCTCCTCAACAGATAAGATCGCCGAGATGAAGGTGATATTGGGCTTGATGTGAACACTTGAGCAACAATCTCCATGCTTACAAAGCCGATCTTGAAGTAAAATGTGGCAGAGAGAGAGAGGGGGGTAAGAGGGCAGCGGCACAGAAGGGTAAGGTTTTAGGGATTTAGAAAAAATGCAACCCGCCAACGTTATTTTTATCCCACTAAAAAATTCAGAAAATTAGCTACAGCATTCCTCTCGCAAAATTGGTTACTGCACTTTTTCAAGCTAATTTTGTTGAAGCTATTTTCTCCCAATTTAGTTATTTTATTGTATAATTTATAATAATTGTTTATAATTAATATTATTGAATATAAATATAATAATTAGTTTAATTTAACTAATTAAGTAACAACAATTTGGTTTATTTAATTTATCTAATAAATAATGTACTTGATAAATTTATCAAAATAAATGATTTAACTAAATGTAAACGAAATTTAAATATTAAAAATTAAAATTATATAAAAATAGTTAAACATAGAATACGAAATATGATGTATTCATTTTTGTAAGCAAATTAAAATAAAATAATAATTTTAATTCATTTTTCAAGTACTAATAAATTATAATACATTTAGATAAATTTAACACTTTATTACCATAAATATTTTATTAAATTAGCGACAATATTGTTGTCTCCAATTAGCTATAACATTGTTATCGCCAATTAGCTACAACTCTGTTCTCGCCAATTAGCAACAACAATGTAGTTGCCAATAGATCTATATGGTTGGAATAGTAGTTTTGTCAATTTAGCTACAACATTGTTATCGCCAATTAGCTACAACTCTATTTTCACTAATTAGTTACAACAATATTGTCGCCAATAGATCTATATGCATGAAATAATAATTTTGCCAATTTAGCTACAACATTATTGTCACCAATTAGCTACAAAAATGTTGTCGCTAATTAGCTACAATAATATTGTCGCTAATAGAGGTATAGGAACAGAATAGTGTATTTTGCTAAATTAGCGATAACAATAGCTACAACATTGTTGTCGCCAATAGAGAAATAAAATAGTGTATTATGCTAAATTAGTGACAACCTTGTTGTCACAAATTAGCTACAACCATGTTGTCGCCAATTAGTTACAATAATGTTATCACCAATAGAGGAACAGAATAATATATTTTGCTAAATTAGCGACAACATTATTGTCATCAATTAACTATAATCATGTGTGTTGCCAATTAGCTACAACTATGTTGTCACCAATAGATGTATAGGAAAATAATAGTGTATTTTGTTAAATTAGCGACAACATTGTTATAGATAATTAGCTACAATTATGTTGTTGCCAATTAGCTACAACAATGTTGTCGTCAATAGAGGTATAGGAACATAATAGTGTATTTTGCTAAATTAGCGACAACATTATTGTCACTAATTAGCTAAAACAATGTTGTCGCTAATAGAGGAACAAAATAGTGTATTTTGCTAAATGAGCGACAACAATAGCTACAATCATGTTGTCGCCAATTAGCTACAACAATGTTGTCGCTAATAGAGGTATAGGAACAAAATAGTGTATTTTGCTAAATTAGCAACAATATTATTGTTACCAATTAGTATATTTTACTAAATTAGCGACAACATTGTTGTTGCCAATTAGCTACAACGATGTTGTCGTCAATTAGCTATAACAATGTTGTCGCCAATAGATGTATAGGAACAAAATAGTATATTTTGCTAAATTAGTGACAACTATTAGCTATAATTATGTTGTCGTCAATTAGTTACAACAATGTTGTCGCAAAATCTGTTTTTGTCGTCGCAATTATTTGCGCCAAAATTTTGGCGCTTGATATTAACAACAATAATAATTTGTAGTTGCAATATTTCTTTCCCCACCGTATCTTTCAATATTTGCGATTTAAAGCTATTTTTTATCGCAATATTGTCGCTATATTGTATATTTAGCAATGAATTTTATTGTTGTCGTAAATTTTCGTCATTATTCTGTATTTTTTTTGTAGTATTAAAATCCTCAAATATTAGAATATAAGATTAAAATAAAAATAAAAAATCTTCTAATGTTACAATTAGAGGAATGAGATAATATAAATGAAAGCATATAGTGGGTGTACATTTAAATTATCCTATCGTGAGAATAATAGATCATAAAAAAACATGCAAAAATGAAACGCTATGAAAGTCCTCAAAAAAGTGTGGCAACGTCTTTCCAGAGTGAACATGCATCATGGGTGATGTGAAGAGTAAATGTGTGTACTTGTATAATCGACTTTTTTTTTTAATTTATAATCATTAAATCACTGCATTTTTATTTCATTATTTTATAATTATTTTTAAACTATCTCTAAAATTATGATAACACATTTATTATAATTTCGATTATATTATATAAAAATGTCAAGGTGATCTTTGAAAATAGACATCTATCTTACTAAAATAAATAGTGATAATAATCTATAAAAACTAACTATTTTTCATAATTACGAGACAAAAGAAAAAAAATAGTAATTAATGAAAAAAATAATTAATTTTCTTAAAGCAGAGAATCTCTCTCCAAAAGTTCCTATTGTATCATATATAAAGATTATATCTGAAAATTGTAAATTGTTCGATCTTAGATAACAATAATAATAAATCTGGATAACAATAAGATTAATAATCATAATTTTAACACTAGTTATGTTATATATATGCTTCTAATTATTTGTACAACATTTAATGTATACATATTAAATTGGGTATAACGGTATATAATATAAGGCAAATAATAGAATCTTTTAAAATGTTGAATGTAAACTCTTCGCAATTATGCATTAATAATCATTATAAAGAGACTGTTTGGTTTAGTTTTTGGAATTTATATACAATATAGTGATATACAGTACCTCCTTCCTTATAGATAACACTACAGAAAAACGACTTTTTAAAGTCCTCAAATCGGTTGCTAAATGTGTAAAACGCTCATTGGTGGCACTTAATTTAATGCCCATCACTTCTTTTGGGACGGAAATTTTCAGTCGTTAAAAATAAAATTTCATTGCTAAAAACATACCAATTTCGCTGCCCGTCCGTGGTTTGAGTTTGCTAAATGATAAAATTTAAAATATCTTTATCTCGTAAGAAGAAGAGCTGGCAATCGAAATGTCGGTTGAACGGTTGGACCTGCAAAGAAGAGTGCTCAGTCGGATCCAGGCGTTAGTACTCCGAAGCTTAAATTAATCACTTTTAGAGTGAAAATGCTTAAAAGGAGAGAGAAAGTCTTAGGAGTTCAATACCTGGAGCCATCGTGTTTTAGGCTATTTATAGGAGTTATTTGAAGGGGTACTTGAGTACCTTGGGGGGTGATAACCTGCAGTCAGAGTAGGTGAGCGAACTATGTGACAGGAAGTAGATGGAGAGTGTGGGCGTTGGCTTGTGCCAGTGGGTTGATAGGACAGGCTGTTCCATCAATCCGGTCGGATACTATGCTTCCCCGTGTTACCTTCCAGCTCATGCTTTGCCTTTTTGCTAGTAGACTTAGGCCATCCAAAATGTTATTGGGCCACACTAATTAGGCCTTCAAGAATGTATTTTCCATAGTTATCACTTGTCCCCCCTCCAACAGGTCTGATCGGGCGAGGTGCTATTTGGTTCTTTTGGCGAAATTTTTGAATTTCCGAGAAGTACCCAATTTGAGGAGTTACATCCGTTAATTTTGGATAACCGCTACGCATTTAATACCTGCACATGTGTCAAGGGCGACGCTTCATTTTTCGTCGTGCATTTAACACTGGCTCATGCGTCGAGGGCGACGTTTCGCTCTCCGCTATGCATTTTGTTGATTGGAGACATGTGGCGATTATTCAGCAGAGAGGTGATTGGAGAATTCTAGAAGCTTGGAGCCTATAAATTGATGGCTTTGGGGTGATTTTATCTTATTTTTCAGCCATCCTTGGCAAAAGTGCAAAACTCTTATCATGCTTTTTCAACACAATTAACCAAGTAATTCATTATCTATAATATCTCCTGCCTCTTCTTTCTTTTTTATCAGAGATGGCTTTAAACGACACAAAGTCTACAGATTGGTGTTTTCTTGAGTCTTATGAAGACCATGGGGACATGGCTCGTCCTTCGAAACTCACGGAGGAGAAAGTGATTAAGATCCCTTTACAATATGATCTTTTCGTAAGGGTGTCTGCAATGGTTTGCCCAAATTCTGTGGTAAAAAATAGGGGAACACTTTGAGGTAAAAGTAGTAAACCATTCGCTCGCCATTTGCAAGCATGGTTGCAGTGGCAGTATATCATGAATTTGTCCCTTGTTATGGGAAGTCAAAACAACTTTTTGGGCCATGCCTCTTTCAGCGTGCTTCAATTTTATACTATGATCTTGGTTAGATTCTGTGTACTTTCCCATTACATTGGTGCCAATAAGCCAATTGGCACAAATGTAAGGAAAACCATCATCATCAAGGCTGTCTACACGTTTGATTTTGTTCAGTATTAGCCTCAAAATCTACATTATCATCAGATTGTTGCCTTTGACTGATCGGGCTCCGATGAAGTTTTTGAAACATAGTTTTTCTTCTTTTTTTTGTAAGAACTCTTCATATATGAAAGTCGATTTGTCTTTTGATTATGTCTTTGTACTGCAATTCTCATTTTAAGCAAAATTTGTAATGAAATCACTGATGAGAAAAAACATTACTAACAATATATGAAGATCCCATGTGGAGAATGTGTAAATTGGATTAAGGAGAATACTTCCTGAATTTCACTGTGCGTTTTAAGCATTCTAGTGCCCAACCATCTTGGGTCGGTGATAGCTTGATCCGACCAAAGTTTTGTTTTAAAAGCATGCCTTTCATTCAAGCAAAAGTTGTATCTCAGATTTATCACGTCAAGTGCAATGGGTGACTTTTCAATATTTTAATTTTGACCGAAATACTATCCGATCGGTCATTTGTTGGAGAATCAAACATGGCGAATGACTTTTTGATCTTTATATTACTCTGAAGATTCGGCGACTCGCGTCCTTAGCCTGGACTGAATGTTGAGCCTAACAGGAGGGCTTATCTCACAGGCAAATGGGCTCCAACTCTCACATCTTCAGCTATGTCAAGCTTAGCAAACTTCAACAACACGAGCCGATCGATCAAAGCCCTAAGTTATTTTGTGGAGATTGTCTTTTCAAGAGATATTTTAGTCGACTATAGGCAATGGATTGCTCTCCAGTAGATCGGTATGAGATCTTGTCTCGTATTCCCGATACTAGGAGGTCCGATCGGACGTGGATTACTCATCAGTCAGGATTTCAGTCGATTGGAGTAAGATAAACAACCTGCAAACAAAAACAAAATCTAAAAATAAATAAACGAAACACACCTTTTTTCCAGAGATGAAAAAAATAGGAAATATTGTCTTTGTTGGATGTCAATCATTACATGATTATACTCAGTAATTCTTAGGCATTTCGATATTCCAACTTCTAGGAACGACCGGCCCTACGAGGATTCCGAGTTTACAAGTACTTTGGAGACTTCGTAAGGGGTTTCCCTAATTTGATGTAGGCTTCCCATTTTTGGCATTTCCTGTGCCTACACCTGTCTTTTCTGAACATTAGATTAGCCACGTCAGGAGGTCTTTTTGGCGGGAGTTTTTAAATTGGCCTGAATCCAATAAGTCGCGCCTATTCATATCAACTGTTATGTATTTATTGTCGATGTGCATGTCAAGGACGGTGCCTCTTTTTCCAGAATTATCATGATAGTTCAGAGACGCGTGGCGGTTATTCGATTTTTGAGGCGTTTGGAGAGTTCTAGAAGCTTTTGCGGCTATAAATAGGCAATTTTTATACGCCTTTTCCATGATTCTTAATAGAACTCTGTCAAATTCTCTTTGCAAAGTCCATTTTTTATCCTTTCTATGCAAAAAAATTTTTGGGCTTCGTACTCCGAGGACCTGAGGATTTCAGCATTCCTCACAAGGATATCAAATTACCCAAGTAAGTGGGCAACTCCTACCGTTTAATTTTCTTTATCTTTCGTAGCATCATTACATTACATGAAGATCAATGTTGAGGACATGGGAAACCATATAATTCTAACCATCTTCTTGGTACTTTGATCGGATCCTCAGACTCTGAAATCAACATTGGCGCAGATCATGAATGTTAAAGCTAAACGCATATTGAACATCATGCATTGCATGTTTATGAAGTCTACATTAATTGGAGAGAGTACTTATTCTTTACTTTTACAATGCGGCTGCAGGTGTAATGGCTAAGGGAGATGATATTGTGAAAAGGCTGGCCGATCGAGTTAAGGCAAAAATGGAAGCAGAACTTGCAGCTAGGGAAGAGAGGAAATAAAAAAAGAGAAGATTTATGTCTTATTCATAAGCAAAGGCTTCCACGCCTTCCGCCAACACTTCGGTCTCTAGCCCCCCTCAGCCTTTTTCGATGCCTACTATTGATCAGCCTTTATCAGGGGGTTAACGCCCCTTATCGCCTCTCTTATCAAGGGATGAAACTGATGCAGAAGGGAAACATCCCGTACTACCTCAAACGGGGTCAGTTAAAATCAATGCACCTCCAGAAGGTGAAACTGCATAAAAGAGAGCTGAAGAATGAGCTAAGGGAAAGACTATTAAGTTAGTGGCTGCTGCAGGCGCTAGGATCGCTGCCAAAGGCAAGGAGCCACTTCAAGACGAGTCCATTAAGAGCATTAATGCAAGAATTTCTGAAAGGCATGCCTCATCACTGGGAGAAATTCTAAAAGGTCAGTTTGGCGATGGCTGGTTCATTGAAAATAGGGCGGTTGCAAGCTTTTTGTGCTAAGGCATGCTCCAAGAGGATGATTTTAAGGTAATGGGAGATCCCAACATACTGCCCCAAGAACGCAGCCTTTTTCAATGGCAAAGCTTGGAGGTATTTTTTCAAAATGTTCATTCCTAAACAAACATTCATTTTACGGTTCGCTATCCTCTTGATTGCCCAACCTTTCTTCTCTCACTTATCTAATTTTCAGTTGATAAAAAGGGATTTGCGCTTGCATGGCGTAGCTGACCTTTGTAAAAAGAAATGAGAAGATTTCGATCGGGCTAGGAGGGAAGCGGAGGCCAAATACGATTCGGCGAGAAAGGAGTCTCTGCTTGCCCGATCGAAAGTTGAAAACCTAAAAGAGGAGTCCGCCCATCTTTCTCAGGATTTGAAAGCTAGACAGAAAGAAGTGGACCATCTCAAAGGTGACGTGGCCCGTCTATCTGTTGAATGTTCCAAGGTTAAGTCCGAGCGTGATGTTCTACACGGGGAGCGGGATTCATTGCAGGCTGCCCTGAAAAAGGAGGTGGCGCAGAGAAAGAAGCTTGAGGAAGGGTTTTGCCTAAAAGGGAGATATCATGGATCAACTAAAACAGTTACAGAGTCCCTTAAAAATCTGCATCTTCTTGACCGAACGCCGATGCGAAGATCAGTTCCGATGTTGCAGCTTTCCTTCTGGTAGAGGATGCCTCTAGGGAATCAGTGGAATCTTCTTAATATCCCGCTAAAGCTACTACAGGGCCCTCTTTTAGTGTAAAAATAGTAAATATAGAAGCGTAGCTTTTTGCTGTAATGATTTTGTCCCCACTTTGTGAGAATTAGTCATATATAATAGTGGAGCTTCCTCTCGGTCATATCTATAGACTGTAATTCTTATTTCAATCAATATTCATCATAAAATCAGCTGAGAGTAAAATATTAAATTGACTGGGGAGAATCGTGTAAGTCATTCATGAAGAATGTATTAAATCATCTAAGGAAAAATACTCCCTGAACGTCGGTTTGCCTTTTCAATCATTGCGGTATACAATTCTATCAACAGTTGCTCAGTACAATCGGATGTTCAAATGAACTTTTTAGTCAATAATTGTGACCCAGATTTATTACATCAGGCGTAATAGATGGCATTTCATTGTTTTGGCTTTCGCATCTTGGATTCAGGATGGGCATGGAATTTAGCAAATTAATTGATGGAGACTGAATGGGTGCAAGCGTTCTTCACATCCCGAGCTCGGGATAAGCATCAGACCATCATAGATAGGTTGTGCCAAACAGGGAATTTTCATTCTAAAAATTTAAGGGAGTTATCTACTTGTAAGGAGTTACCTATTTGGATCGAGGTATTTTTACCCGATCGAAATTAAGATGGCGATGCTGATCATAAGGATGGACGTCGAACTTGGTAACCAGGTCAATGGAGATCGAATTGAGGCGTGCTGCAACTTGGATTCAAGAATAATGTCCAACCTAGCAGACGAATTTTATGATAAGGGGGAGCTTTCTTATTTCATGCTCGGGATGGACATCGAGCCTAGTGATGGAGTTATGACTGTTCGGGGGGTTTATAGGCGCCATAGCCTTCATCCCCAATCCCATTAGGCCTCTTCGTGGGCTTTCAATGAGCCGGCCCATGGTCAATTTTATTTTGGATATTATCGTTAATCTCCCTCCACGTAATTCGATCTTTAAGATCGAAGGCTCGATAATTTTGGGAGTTACTCGTTTATGGGGAGTTATCCGTTTGGAGAATACCTTATTTTTGGGAGTTACCCGCTTATGGGGAGTTACCCGTTTTATAATTTTTATCCTGCAAATAATTTTTTGCAATTTTATTGTATAAATAATTTTATAAATATTTACTAACTTGCTTTACGGTTGCTTGTGTTGTCTGAGAGATAATCACATCCGATCCGCTCTTGGCGGTGGAAAAAATCACATCCGATCCACTCTTGGCGATGGATGGTCTTCCGATCCGCTCTTAGCGGAGAGATATTTTCCATTCGATCCACTTTTGGCGATGGATGGTCTTCCGATCCGCTATTAGCGGTGGCGCTAATAATCATCCAATCCGCTCCTGGGGATGGATGTTCTTCTGATCCGCTCTTGGCGATGGCATTACTACCATTTGATCCGCTCTTGGGGATGGATGTTCTTCTAATCCTCTCTTAGCGGTGGCGTTAATACCATCCGATCCGTTCCTAGGGATGGATGTTCTTCTGATCCGCTCTTGACGGTGGCGTTACTACCATCCGATCCGAAAAATCGATTTGTTGGAGAATTAATAAGTTTGCTCAAATGATAAGTATTAAATTTGTGAATTTTGGACACGTACCTGCTTTTTTTGTTTTTTTTTTAAGTTAGTTTTACTTTATGGAGACACTTATTTTGCGCGCATCATGATGTTGACATTTTCAACAGCATTTTGCATGTTGTAGCCTCCCCCCTTTTTTTATTTCCGTCACTTGAAAATATATCTTTAAATGGCAAAACAAGTAATGCTAAGATAAACTAGTATTCCAGCACTTAATACAGGGGAATGAGAGAACATTCAAATTTAATACAGATGCCTTTTAAAAACTCAAATTGTAACAATTGCACCTGATTTGTTGTTGCTTGCTGATCTCTTCAATGCATCCATGTTGATCTGGTTTTTCATACTGGTAGTTTTGTTTGAACCAGTCACCTCCTTTCTCTCGCTGAATGACTTACATAAGCTTTTTTGCTCATCGTTTCAAACATCCAGTCTGCGTGACATAGCTTATGACTTTTGCTGTGGCCTCCACTGCTTCTCTTCCTGCTTGGCCATTTTGAGTCGATTAGTTTTCCCATGTTTTCTCTTGGCACTCAATGGCATTTGGAAGGAATCAGCACTGATGGCGGTGGAAGTCCCAGCCGACCGACTATTGTGGTGGTCAGGTTTGTTCCGTTCGTCCTCATTTTCCCTCTTTAAAATCCTCGAGAAGACCAACCGTTTTAGCTTCCTTTCTATTCGATCGGAAGTAGGGGTTCTATTGAATGGCCGACCATCTAGATATCGCAATCTATCCATTACGTTAGCTTTTTCGATTTTGTTGGATCTGAGAGCATCAACTAGCTGGACGCGTTGCCTGACCCTATCCATTAGGTCAGGAAAACTACTTAGTGTCCTTGTCGTCAGTGATTTGACAAATAGACGATCCATGATGCCTTTTGCCAAAGCATTTGATGCCAGCTCCACACTTAAATCCCTTATTTTCGACACTGCAGCTTGGAAACGAACGATGTAATCTCTGAGACTTTCGTTTGTTCTTTGGTAAAGGTTGCATAGGTCACTGACCGACTTTGATGTGCGTGTTCGCGTATGGAATCGCGTCAAGAACAATTCCTTGAGGGTCTTGACGGAGGTGATTGATGCACGAGGGAGTTTGAGGAACCATTTCAAAGCATCCCCTTCCAGGGTAGTTGGGAAAACTTTACAGGCGATCCTTTCATCGAAGGTGTAGACCTGCACTTTAGTCAAAAATTCTGCAAGGTGAATGGCAAGATCAGTTTTACCTATATATTTGTCCATCGCCACATCTCTCCATCTGGGAGCCAGCTCAGACTCCATAATTTCCCTGCAGAAAGGAGAGGTGTCACTGTAAGCGTTCCCTTCAGATATCCCTCTCACTAGCTCCGCTAACCCAAACCTTTCAAGCTTTTGTTTAAACCATTCATCCTCGCTGCTCATCGTCGCTAGAGTGAACTCTTCTTTTGTCCTTTAGAAGTAATAGTGATTGGGCGCACATCTTCCCCGTTCATCAAAAGTCGAAGCGTACGATCTACTGGGGATATGAGAAGCACCTCTGTTCGAAAACATCATTTTCTTCCCCTTATCGTGCCTGCTCGTGGTTCTAGTACCTGTATTTCTCCCATCATGAGCGTTTGGCTCTCTCAGGGAAATCCCCCTATTCCTTCTTCTTTCGAAATCTTCGGCCATTAAATCCATTTCTTGATCGCCTTCGAAAGTTCTGGGCATTTTTCCCATTTTTAAGGCTTGGATTACGCTTTCAGTAAGGTGACCAAGTACAGCGCACATGTCACCTACAGTAATAGGGGCATTCTCCTATTGTCGTGCAACCAAATCATCGAGATTTAGGAGGGGGTCACCTCCGACTGGTGATCTAAAAGATCTTTCTCTTAGCCTTGAAGGTTCAGATCTGTCCTAGTCGTTGTAACTATGCTCTCCATGAGCTGCATGTTCATAAGATCTTGAATCCGCCATAGCTCTCAATGAAAGCACCAAATGATTAAGCTTAAAATATCTTTATCTCGTGAGAAGAAGAGCTGACAGTCGAAAGGCTGGTTGAACGGTTGGACCTGCAAAGAGGAGTGCCCGGTCGGATCTAGGCGTTAGCACTCCGAAGCTTAAGTCAGTCACTTTTAGAGTGAGAATGCTTAAAAGGAGAGAGAGTCTCAGGAGTTCAATACCTTGAGCCATCGTCTTTTAGGCTATTTATAGGAGTTATTTGGAGGGGTACTTGAGTACCTTGAGAGGTGATAACCAGCAGTTAGGGTAGGTGAGCGGCGATGTGATAGGAAGTAGATGGAGAGTGTGGGCGTTGGCTTGTGCTAGTGGGTTGATAGGACAGGTTGTCCCATTAGTCTGGTCGGATACCACGCTTTCATGTGTTATTTTCCACTCTTTGCCTTTTTGTTAGTGGATTTAGGCCATCCCAAATGTTATTGGGCCACACTAATTGGGCATTCAAGAATATATTTTCCATAGTTATCACTAAATATATGTTTTTTTATGATTTTTTGAAAATATGATGTTTTTTAAAAGAATTTCAAAAATAGAGGGTAAAGTAAATATATTTCTAATTTTGTATACTAAAAATCGGCAGAAATATATGTTGGTATCTGATATAGTGGATTCTGCATCTTTAATCGATTGAGTGCTTGTAACCAATAAAATATTATGTCGGTATTCAACGGATGGATCCCTTGGATTGCTAGAAGCCGACAAATTTGTGCGCCGATATTTGACAGGTCATCATCGACCATTTGCTTCTTCTTTCGGGCTTTGATGGTGATAGGAAATTCAACACAGATTGGAAGATCAAATTGTTCATTAACACCACCTTTTTAAGCAATTGAACCAAATAACAATCTTGATCTTTAAAACTAAATGATTATTAAATTCTTGTTTCCATTTGTTTTAATGCTGATTTGAACTCTTTAGCATCCTTGTTCATCTTCTTCCTCAAAGAAACATAATTTTCTATACAGATTACCATGCTTGAATCCCCTTTTCTCCTTCAGAACACAGATTGAAGAGCTTGAATTTGCTCCTTATAGTGCAAAAAAATATTTTTTCAATATTTGAAACTCAGTTTGATTCGGTTAACCAAACCGGTTGGATCGTAACTTAGTAAAAAAATTGAGTTGATCAATATAAAAATCGAAATAAATAAAAATTCAAATTGGATCGAAAAAACTCAGGTTGAATCGAAACTTGTTGAACCAAATCGGAATCCAGTTCAACTTAAAAACTGTGCGTCTTGTTAAAAAAAGCCCGAAATCAGAAAATCCCTAACTTCCCTTTCATTTCACGCAGAAGCTTTCTTTCCTTCTTCTTTAGTTCTTCTTCGTTATTCAGGCTCAAAGTCCTCTTTATCAAAGAATCTTATCTACCGCCAATGTTTCTTCCAAACTCTTTCATTCATCTCATCAATGGGGACTTAATTAGTTTCAGGCAAGATAAAAATGGCGAAAAGGCCCATCACGACGATCCAGGCAGCGAAGAAGAAGAAAATGGCAGATCGCATATGGCAGAGCATGGTTAAGAAAGCTTGAGTGATTATATATGCGCAAAACATGTTCATGCTCTCTGCAAAAAAGAAACATCCACTTCTTGTTTGTGTAGGGAAAATTTCACTTGGAATTAGGCATCCTAAAGGACCCCACGACCAGGCAAATCCGGCTACGAATACACAGATCAAGATTAGGACAGTCTGAGCTGAATTCTTTGACATTATGTCTTCTGATTGTAATTGATTTGCAAGAATTCCTCTCATTACAGACTGCAATTGAAAAAAATGTGAATGGCGACTCTGTTTCAAGCAATTATACAAAAAAAAAAAATTGTGAGTGGCGACACTAAATTACAATGGTGACTTTGTTGTTGCAATTAACTAGTTGTAAATATGAAAATTGGTTTTAGTTGGATTTTTTCTTGATTAAATTGATTTCGTGAATGAACTGGTGCTTTTGTACAGGCTTTTTTGCCAGAATTTCATTTATATTTAACACAAGACAAATTAATTGATAATATATTTATGATTAGCAAGCAGAAATGAAATTCTGGAAATTATTAATTCATTAACCTAAAAAATATAATGAATTCTTTTATAGATGAGTTATCATCACCTGTTGAATCTGGAATTTTGGATGAGCTTGGCTTTTTTTTTCAGTATTGAAATTGATTTTTATTAATGCTTTTCTTTTGAAGTAATGATAGATATTTATATTGAGTTTATGCTGTAAGCATTTGAGAAGATAATTTCATCTAAAATTGGTAGAGAACATGATAATTAAGCTATTTAGTAAAATTAGTAGAGAACATGATAGGACTTGTTGATACTTGTACTGTCCTTGTGTTCTAAGGAGTCCAGACTTTAGAATTTGTATTTCCTCTGATAGTGTATATATTTTGGCTTATATAAAAAAATGAAACAATCCTCAAAGATAATGAAGTTAATAAAAACAGAAGTTTTTTTTTTTGTCTCCAATGATAAGACCCTATTTGGTTTTCTATGATGTAGAGAATTTCCCAAATTCAAGCATCTTGCATTTCATTTATTTCTCTCTTTAAATCAATATATTGATGATTTTCTTTTTTTACCATAAATTTCTTTGTTTTTATTTTATTTTATTTATTTTTATTTTCAACGCACAAAATTTGAATATTTAATTTTATTTTAAAATTTATTATTTAGATCAATTTAACAAATATTATCTAAGTTGGAAAAACAAAAATAAAAAAGGAAAATGGGTAAATTTTGGCTATATTTAGGCCTTGATTGGAACAAATGAATTGCAATTGTGGAATTCATTGACAAATGAATTCCACATGAAATTCATTTGTAAAATGAATTCTTATGCTTGGAATAAAATAATTAATGTATAGAATTGAGAATGAATTCCTTAATTTTATAATTAGAATAAATGAATAAAAAAATTTATTTTTAGTTTATTTACTTAAATATCCTTAACATCAATTCAGTACATATAAAAAAAGCCAATAATATCAATAAAAAGTATACCAAATAAAACACTAACTATTCCAATTTATGATTAATTAAATAATAAATCAATTAATATGAACAAATTTATTAAATTAAAATTTTCTAATTTTATACAAAAAATTCAATTTATAAAGTAAAAAAAAAATACTAACCAGATAAATTTGATTGAAAAATTGAGGAAAAAGAATGAAAGACACGTTAAAATTAAGCGTATTATAATTTTTTAATATTTAGCTCCTTAAAAATAAGAAATTTATTTATAAATTTTATCTATTTTGATAAAATTTAATAAAAATATAATAAATTTTATGAAATTTAATTCATAAAATTTACTTTTTTTATATTTTACACATAAATATTTAAAATTATAAATAAATTTTATAAAATTTTAAGAAATTCATTCATTCCATACAAGATTTTACTATTTACCGAAACAGGAATCCTATAAATATCTAATTTGGAGTTTATTGAATTATGATAATTAAAGCATTACGAAGAAAAATGCAATGTTGGGAGAGTGATGACGTCTCTTTTTCCATAAGATTGGTCCAATAAAATGATAGATATGAATAAAATAAAAACCGCCGGCTTGACCCAACAAGGGATGGAGAGATACTGAAACTGCACAAAGTGGTTGCTTTTGTTTCTTTTTAGCTCTCGGTGTCAGATCTTTGTCACGTGCTTACAGTTGCCCCTTCTAAAGGTTGAGATGATTCGGTGTCCAGCGCACCCTCTGCCCCTCAGCTTAATCAACATCATTGGTATAAAATTTATTAGCACCTATCTTTAGGAATATATTTTGGTATTTATTCACCCACCTAATTCCTACTTTTAGTCCTCCAAATAAAAATAAATTAATTAATTTTTTTATTAAATTAGAAAAAGAATTGCTAAATTAGTAATTTTTTCGTTTAATTTTTCCCTTTCCCTTAAATGTTATTTTTTCTTTACATGACTCAAAAAGGAATTTATTATTACCTTTTTTTCTCTTCAAGCATCATTTTTAATTTTTAGCATACAGATTAAAAAATAATTATATTTCAATATTATAAAAATTATTAATAATTAACATATTATTTCTTTATAATATAGAGAAAAAAAGCAACAAACTTAATGTAAATTTATTTTAATTTAAACACCGACCAACTAATTATGATATTCATAAGTAAATTGAGGAACGTATAATATAGAAATAAAAAAGTTTTCTCTGAGATGAAGTCATAATTTTGTAAATATTAATAGCAAGTGGTAACGTTGTGCAGCCATTAAGAATGTTGATGTTTGAACTTCGAACGAAATCAGATGAATTGTGCAGAAAAACAGCTACCGCACATGCACACCACTTTTTTTATTCCTGGAAATTACGCGATAGCTCCTCCCACTCCCTCCTCTATTATTAACAATGTTATTAAAACCGGACCGAATAGAAAACCCATAAGACTGAAGGTTCGTGATTTAACCGGTTTAACCGAATTCAACCGAATTTTTTTTTATTTTTAAAATATTATAATTATTATAATTTTTTAAATACTATTGTATAAAAATTAAAAAAATATTCATCAAATTTTAAATATATATCACAAATATTCTAATAATAAGTTACAAAAATAATTTTAATTTTATTATTACAAGTGATTAATTATGGATTATTGAATATCATATGCTAAAAACATACAAATACAATCATATCATGAAAATAATTTCATGTTTAGATGGATTATGGATATTAATCTTGCATATATGAGTATAATTATATTTAATTACAATAAATTCAAATAGATAATAAGTATATTAAATTATTGACATTTTTAAAATTTAAAATATTAATTTTTCAATAAATAAATAATAAAAATTTAATATATATATATATGTATATTTTAAATTTTTATTATTTATTTATTTGAAAAAAATTAATATTTTAAATTTTAAAGATATTATTTAATAATTTAATATACTATTATACTATTATTTTAAATTTTAAAGATATTATCTAAATATGTCACTTAATAATTTAATATATATATATATATATATATATGTGTGTGTGTGTGTGTGTGTGGGGGGGGGGGTGGGTGAAAAAATTCAAAAAAAAATGATTTTTTACATTTTTAGCAAAAAATTCGGTTCTGTATCCAATTCGCCGGTTTTTTGGTTTTTTCGGTTCTATTCGATTTTTTCGGTTCAATCCGGTTTTCAGTAGTCGAATCAACCTGCTGGCCTGCCGGTTCGCGGTTAAACCGGCCGGTCCGGTTTTAATAACATTGATTATTAACCTATCGAATGTCTCTTATTTTTTTAATCATTATTTATTACAACAAGACAACATCAATCATTCTCCTAAATAATTCACAATTTCCACGTGTAATCATCTCGAAACATCCTGTTTCTCCCACATGTTCGATCTTTAACATTAACCCACTATAAAAACCCACCCACCTTCCCAGGCCACCCTAGCCCGGAATTTGTACGTATCATCATCTTCGCATATAGAAACACTGCCTTTCTCTCACTAGGAGAAGCATTCATTTTTGAATGCGCTTTTATTGAGCTGAATTTGCTTTGAATTTTTTCTTTTTAGATATAGAACTTCCTCCGGCTTTGATTTGGAAGAGCAAGAATTTCAACTGCTCATTATCTAGCTAGTGATCTTACTGGTGAGTTTTTTGGTGGAGAATTTATGGCTTTGCTTTCATTCTTTCTTTGAGCTCTCTGTTTATGTGGAGAATGGTTTCTGTTCTTGCTTGATCAGAAATCTAGTTTATAGAAATGGTTTATATTTCTCGCTAATTAGTTAGCTTGAAATCATGCTGCTGCTGCTGATAAGATCTTATGGTCCGTGCTTTAACTGTTTGGTTTATGGTGGAAAATTTGAAGCCTATCATCGGGATTGAAAGAGAGACAAAACTTTGCTTTGGAGATCTTTGGAACCTTGATCAATTTAGCTTTTGTGGCAGCTTAACTTATGATATATGACTACTGATCAACAGTACTTTTAACTTTGCTTAAATTTATAATCGGATCACGAGGCCCATCTTTCCTTCGTTTGATCTTGGGAAATCTCTGTGGCTTTTCTTGCAGCCAACATTCAATTTCTCCCCAGAAAATACAGAAAATTACAAAATCAAAAAGCAAGCTCTCTCTCTTTTTGAAATATATACATAAGACCATTTTGAAGCTTTTTGTTATTTTAACCGATATTTTCTTTTTCTCCTCTCTCAATCGTCATCTTTTCTTCTTTGCCTTTTAAATCTTTTTAATTTTTTTTTTTTATCTTTTTCTACTGCGATATTGTCTTGACTCTTGATTGCAACCCATCGTTTTCTCACTATTTATGTTTTCCATCTGTCCATTTTCAATTTTATTTTATTTTTTAATCTGTCACGGGCAGAAGCAGAAGCTGTGAAATAATCGTGCTTGTGGTCCAAACGCCAAATTAATTTGCCCTCTTCATTTTTTAGTAGCTAATTGCGATTTCCCGATTTTCTACAATTCTCCTAAACTTTTTACTATTAACAAACAAGTCCTTGTGGCCGCAGTCGGCCGGTTCGTGGGCCTGGAAGCATGCAAAAGTGGTGCACGAAACATAACTTGAGCAGCCAAAAAATTTGAATCCAAGTAATTAATCTAAACTCAAATTTACCACTTTGATTGTTTGCTTTGAAATTTGAATTGCCGAATTTTGATTTTATATTAATTTAAAACTATATATATATTTTTTATTTTTTTTTAAATTATGGATATATTTTTTTAAATTATGTATTTGAACCGAGTGTTTTAGGGGATTCGTTTAAAAGAGCGCGGCAAAAAACGAATAGTTCGTCTAGTTTTTTTTATTTTATTTTTGTCATTTATCGGGTACGTGAGAGAGAAAAATGCTAAGGACAGCAGGAGCACATCAACCACTGTGGTGTATTCGTCCCTGTTGGTGGGAGTTCTGCGGTGTTTGTGGAAATGCTCCAACAAATTACCCAAATTCTCTAATTTCCTTCCGCAGAAATTACTCTAATGCTTCTCGCATTAGCTTACGCAGAAGAAATCATAGAGCTTTAAGTTAATGTTTTGATAACAAACAATTTTTCATTTGATAAAAGCATCTAACTTTATAAGCTTGCTTCTCAGCTGTGATTACTGGGTTGTCATTTAATTTGTTAATATTGTGTTTTTCAGTTACTCGGTGCTCAACATCAACAATGACGGTCACACCTAATATTTCAATCAACGATGGGAACCTTGTGGTCCATGGGAAGACAATATTAACTGGAGTGCCAGACAATATCATATTGACACCCGGATCGGGTGTTGGTCTCGTTGCCGGTGCGTTCATTGGTGCCACTGCTTCCCACAGCAAAAGTCTCCATGTCTTTCCTGTGGGCGTTTTAGAGTAAGTTTCAGCCCCTTCTTTTGATTCTTTATTAATTTCATGTGACCATGGATTTCATCCTTCGCGCTCGTGTTGAATTACAAAATTGATGTTAGTATTGCTGTTCTACTTTTTTGGATACAACAGGAAAGTCTATTGATCAATCAAATTCGTTACAAATCTGATGATGAATGGATCATCAGTAGTAGCCATAAGTCACTCAATCCACCTTATTTTGTTAAGCTAGCAGTATTTATCTCTTGAATATATTGTGTTTGTTGAACATGTGACCCAACGTCTATATGTTTTTGGGCCCTTGGAAAGGTCAATTAAAAGATTTTGGGTGCAAACAAGTTTGAATGCTTAAACTTGTCACTTATCAATTATGTCAGGGGTCTCCGTTTTATGAGCTTATTCCGGTTCAAGTTATGGTGGATGACCCAAAGGATGGGCATGTGTGGGAAAGACATTCCTTTGGAGACCCAATTTATCCTAGTGGAAAGCAAGGGTGGCGGTGAAGGAGTTGAACAAGATGATGCCCAGACTATCTATACAGTCTTCCTTCCCCTTCTTGAAGGCCAATTCCGTGCTGTTCTGCAAGGCAACGAGAGGAATGAAATGGAAATCTGCCTTGAGAGTGGTGAGTTGACGATAACAATCATAAATTGTCTGGTCTAGACTATATCTGCCCAATCCATGAGCCAAATCTTCATTAATTCAATTCCATATTGTGGGCTGTTAGTAATGAAGACTAACAATACAACTTGTGGGTGAAGCTGTCATTAATGAGCCCATTACATAAGGCTGAATCTACTGTTAATTAATTCCATCCCAGTGGTTTCTATGAGGAGAATAACATGCTGAAAATATGGGGTGGAGCTGTCATTGACGCCAACTTAAACCGGCTGGAGAACCAGTCAATGACTGTCCCATTCACATGAATCAAACTTATGGACTTAACCTCAGTTGGAGAAGAAATATAGGAGGTTCGAGTTCAAAAGAACCGAAACGATGTGGTTTTTTTTGGTGTATGATTTGGTTTTGCAGGGGATACTGCTGTTGAAACCAACCAAGGCCTGCACATTGTCTACATGCATGCTGGGACCAACCCCTTCGAAGTCATCAACCAGGCAGTACAGTGAGTTCACCACTTCTGTTGAAATGAAGTACTCATTTTTGTTTATTTGCAAACGAAGATTTATTATCTGTCCTGGTTTTACTTTTAGCACATATAGAGCTGTATGTTTAATTCTGAAGTTTGATCCCCTTTCTCTACCGTGCTAATAAAACCTTGATATTCTCGTACACTAACATGTAACTTTACATTCAAACAGGGCTCTTGAAAAACATATGCAAACTTTTCTTCACCGTGAAAAGAAAAAGGTAAAAAGTTTCTTGTTTCGTCATAATATTTTGCCTAATTTTTCCCCAAATTATCCATCCAATCACATTTCACAAGTATAACAAAGTTCTGACATCATGTTTATTCTTTTGCAGTTGCCTTCTTTTATTGAGTGGTTTGGCTGGTGCACTTGGGATGCTTTCTACACTGATGTCACAGCTGAGGGTGTTGAGGAAGGCCTCAAAAGGTAGCTGGGGATGATATTTTGAAGTGAATATAATCTTAATTTATATCCTGAATTGAGGAGTTAGAATCAGCAAGCTTCTATAAATGAGAAGATATGACAACTGGCTTGTGGTCTGATTATGATTGCAGCTTATCAGAGGGAGGGACTCCCCCACGGTTTTTGATCATAGATGATGGTTGGCAACAGATTGAAACTAAAGCTAAGGAAGATGCAAATGCTGTTGTGCAAGAAGGAGCTCAGTATGAATCTTTCTCATTCTCTTGCTAACATACACACATATACACAGGCACACGTGCGCCCACTCAAAAATCATGGCAAATCTTGTTTTGCTAATTGTTGATTAGTAAATGATGCTGAGGAATGATGCTAGACTGTACATATGTCTTCTTTCCAGCTTAGGCTAAGCCTAGTTGCCATGTTTTTCAAACACATAATTTGTCACTGAGGATGTTGTTGATTAAAGTATTAACATCTTTTCTTCTTTTTTGTGCTAATTAAAGCATCAAGGTATTTAATTGTCAAATTTTGCTGCCGCAGATTTGCAAGTAGGCTTACAGGCATAAAGGAGAATGCAAAATTTCAGAAGAATGGGGAAAAAACTGAGGAGGCCACAGGCTTAAAGCATGTAGTTGAAGATGCCAAGAAACATCACAACGTGAAGTGAGTGAGCTTCTTAGTACTTTCTACTTCTCTACTGCAGCTAATGGTCCATTTTGTTGTGAAAGTTTCATATATTGCTTCTTTTGGTGTAGGAAAATTAACTAAAATAGGTAGTGAACTTTAAGAAATGAAAATGAAGAAGGCAATAGCCGAAGCAGATTATCTTTTAGGATATTTAATTTTGTTTATCATCTGGCACAGGTATGTATATGTATGGCATGCTTTAGCTGGTTATTGGGGTGGAGTAAAACCAGCAGCTGCTGGTATGGAGCACTATGACACTGCATTGGCATATCCTGTTCAGTCTCCTGGTATATTAGGCAACCAACCGGACATTGTCATGGACAGTCTCTCTGTACATGGCCTTGGTTTAGTGCATCCTAGAAAAGTTTTTAACTTCTACAATGAGCTCCATGCATACTTGGCTTCATGTGGAGTTGATGGAGTGAAAGTTGATGTCCAAAATATTATTGAGACTCTTGGCGCTGGCCATGGTGGTAGAGTTTCCCTCACCCGTAGCTATCACCAAGCACTCGAGGCTTCAATTGCAAGGAACTTCCATGACAATGGATGTATATCTTGCATGTGCCATAATACTGATGGACTCTATAGTGCCAAGCAGACAGCCATTGTGAGAGCTTCTGATGACTTTTATCCAAGGGACCCTGCTTCCCACACCATTCATGTTTCCTCTGTGGCTTATAACACCCTGTTCCTTGGAGAATTTATGCAACCTGATTGGGATATGTTTCATGTAAGTGATTCAAGAATGTTATTGTGCTTGATATTGATTAGACTACCTGTTTGTGGGACATATGGTAATATGTAATGAGAAAATCTGCTGTTGCAGAGTTTACATCCTGCTGGAGACTATCATGCTGCAGCTCGTGCTATTGGTGGATGTCCAATATATGTCAGGTATGTTCCATTCATTAACTACTTGAAATTGCTCATCAAAAGCAGTAAAAAGACGTTGATTAAGAGAATTCTAACATTGAAATGTGTCTTATTTGCTTTATGTAGTGATAAGCCTGGCAACCACAATTTCGATTTATTGAAGAAGCTGGTCCTTCCTGATGGCTCAGTTCTGCGTTCCCAGCTTCCTGGCAGGCCAACTCGTGACTGTCTCTTTGCTGATCCAGCAAGAGATGGGATCAGGTGTGTTTCTTCTTCTTCTTTTTTTTTTTTTGTTCCCCACATTAAGGAGCTCTTTTGGGTATGTAATTGCTTTAGAATACTAATGCAAAATGTTGTCTTTTGCAGCTTGCTCAAGATATGGAATGTAAACAAATTCACAGGTGTAGTTGGAGTGTTCAACTGCCAAGGTGCTGGTTGGTGCAGGGTTGAAAAGAAGACCCGCATTCATGATACTTCCCCAGGTACCCTTACAGGCTCTGTTCGTGCCACTGATGTCGATTGCCTTGCTCAAGTTGCTGGTGCAGATTGGAATGGGGAGACTCTACTGTATGCTTATAGATCAGGTAACTTACTTGATTTGCTAGCTCTTTTAGATACAAGTATTTTTATTTTATTTTATTTATTTTTTATACAGGGAAGAGAAAACATAAGATATTAAAGCCTAAGCATACAAATTTTATTTTGTCTTTTGTATAACAGTCTCGGTATTGACAGTGTTGCAAGGAAAAGTTATGGGGAACACCTAAATATTTATTGGATTGAGGTTTCTGATTCTTCTGTGAGTATTTGGATTTAAAACATGTAACACCAATATTTTCCTATAATGACTTGCAGGGGAGTTGATTCGGTTACCCAAAGGGGCTTCCATGCCAGTGACACTTAAAGTACTCGAATATGAACTCTTCCATTTCTGTCCAATCAAGGTATAAATTTCAGTTAATTTGTTTCTGGGCAGCCCTTTGATTGGACAGCAGTAGTATTTTACTCGGTGATCTTCTATTGATTGTGCAGGAGGTCACTTCCAACATCTCATTTGCACCAATAGGTTTGCTCAACATGTTTAATGCTAGTGGTGCTGTGGATCAGTTTGAAGTCCATATGGCTTCTGACCAAAAACCAGAGCACTTTGATGGCGAGGTTGCATCAGAGTTGACTACCTCACTCAGTGAGAATCGTTCACCAACAGCAACTATTGCATTGAAAGTCAGGGGATGTGGCCAATTTGGGGCTTACTCCTCCCAACTACCACTGAGATGCACTGTCGGTAATGCTGAGACTGACTTCAACTATGATTCAGACACTGGACTAGTGATCCTGACTCTTCCTGTACCAGTGGAGGAGATGTATAGATGGCCTGTTGAGTTCCAGGTTTAAATTATAGCTCTGAAGTAGTCTGGAAAGATGGTATCGAATATGTAGTAGTATATTGCACTGTTAGTGGATAATTGGAAGTGATGGCTTTGTAGCCCTAAAGGTTTTGGGTTCTTGAAGTTGTAACCAAAAGCTTCCGATAATGATGTTAATGTATTTCATTCATTGTTAATAAAAAATGCTGTCTTGGCTTTGGTGGTCCCATACTATCAGAATAAAATTGTTATGAGCTCCTAGTTGATTGTTAAAGTTACGTATACAACTCGTGAAGGCTAGAGTATGGGGTCTCGAGCCGCCCAATGGTATACTTGCTGAGAGGATTTCTGAGAATTCATTTCCTTAACAAATTTTCAATTTACATTACTCTGCACCCTTCTTCCTCAGAACCAAATGCACTTCGTCAGAATGAGAAGAATAACTTCTTTGAAATAATATCAGTTCAACTGGTGAAAAGAGCCGCTTTTTTTCACAGTTACATCCGCAGAAGCCTTTTCCACGGTCTGAAAGCCTGGGAAATGAGCCGAATATCTGCCGTGTTTCTATTGAACTGATATACAGCTTAGAAATGAACAGCACATAATTGATTGAAGCATACAAGTCTTTTGTGTTTTAACATAACAATTAAAATATAATGAAACGAAACAATTCAGTGACACCATGTCCTGCCATGGCGTGTATCCGTTCAAAAATTTCAGTATGCTTGCCCCCGCAAGTGCTTAAAAATCGAGTAAGAGGGGTACAAATCCCATATTCAGACAGCATAAGTCCCTTGATTGATCTCATTCTACATAATTTGAAAGGTTAGAGCTATCAAAAACAACGAGATGCTTCATGATAGCCTTGCATTCTAATGGAATGCTATTTCTGGATCCTGAAATTGTGTTAATTCTTATAAGCAACAGGCTTGGATATAACTTTTGACCTAACCAATCACGATGAGGGGGGTTGAAGTTCACCAGTAATCTTTGCAAGAACATGAGCCGTTGATAAATTTGTGGAAACGAACCCGGTCCCTGACAATGATTTCCCGATTGTAAATTTTACTGATAATTTTTGTTACTTCGTGACAGTCCCCACAAACTCTAAGATTCTTTACTATTCTAATAGGTGCTGGCGGTTTAATCTTCAACAAGCCATAAGCAATGGCCAGTCTCTCACTATGTTCAGATAGAGCCTTCTCTTTTTCGCCATCATCCACATTGTGGAGAACACCAGAGACACATGGTTCATACCCAGTGTTTTGAATTCTCAGAGAGACATCTATCAGAGTATTTTTAATCTCCTCCGCCTCAGGATGGGACCAGTCACCCATTACAAACTCATGCACAAAGCCGTCAACCTCAATAGTGGTGCAGCCTGGCACAGCTTTGATGCCTTTCTCCTTCATATTCTTTCTCACAGAGCTCATCTTCTCCCACTGCAATACAGAAGCATGCAGATTTGCAGCAAGGATGTAGTTTTCTGCATTTATTGGTTCCAAGTTCAGAAGTTGCTCAGCAACCATTTCAGCCTGGTGTATCATCCGGATTTTCTTGTAACCTACAAGCAATGTTCTCCAAATTACTGGATTTGGTGTTGGTATTGTTTGAGCAAAATTGTAGGCGTCATCAACAAGGCCTGCACGGGAAAGTAAATCAACCATACAACCATAATGCTCTATTGACGGTTCTATTCCCAATTCAATCATGCTTGACCAATATCTCTTGCCCTCTAAGACAAGTCCACCATGCGCACAAGCAGATAAAACACCGACAAAAGTTACCTGGTTTGGCTTCACCTGGAAAAAAAAAAAAAGATTATTTTGATGCCGATAAAATCCTATATCACCATTTTAACCCATGAAGGGGCATGTGTGGTTTGTAAATATGCATAATAAAAGATCAGTTAAGCCTCCGAGTCACCAAGCATTCCAAAAACTAAATGTCAAACTGTATTAACATTAGTGTTCTATCTCATTTGTTGTTTCAACCATCCTATGTTTATTAGTCAGAAGATAACAAAACATTGTACGCTGTTTCTATTTCACTAGAAGGCTAGCTTTACATATGCTCGGACATCAGAAAAACAAATGTAAAGGTTTAAGCATCTAAATTACCAAGCGGTCTTAAATTTACTCATGAAAACTGTTTAGATTTATTGTTGCTATCACATCTACCTTTGCTTCTTCCATCTTAGAAAACACCTCCAGTGCATCATCTGCGAGTCCATGAATAGCCAATCCAACAATCATTGAACTCCAAGCTTTACTATCTTTTACTGGCATCTCATCAAAAATTTCTTTCGCTTTCTCTACACACCCACACTTGGCGAACATATTAACTAGAGCTGTATTAAGCTCAAGATCGATGTCAACCTTCCGTTTCTTGATATATACATAAACCCAGCTCCCTATATCCAGTGCTCCTGCCATGGCACACGCAGAAATCACTCCAACCAATGAAACCTCATCAGGTTCAATACCCACCTGCTGCATTTCCCGAAACATACTCAAAGCCTCATTGACCATACCCACTCTCGCATACCCACTAATCATCGCACTCCAGCAAATCAAATTCCTCTCAGTAATTTCATCAAACACCTTCTTCGCAAGCCTTATTTCCTCACATTTCGAGTAAAAGTTCACCAAAGAAGACTGGACATGAGCACTTAAAGAAAACCCAGATTTTAAAATCTGGACGTGAACCTGCTGGCCTTCGTAAAACGCCATTAGAGTTGAGCAAGCTTTGAGAAGAAAAGCCATTGTATAACTATTGGGACTGGGATAGCCTTTTGTAATCATTCTTTTGTACAAAATAATGGGTTCTTTCGATTGGGTTTTAGAGTATGAAAGACCCCTTATAAGCGAATTATAAGCGAAAATTCCAGGGTTTGGTATGTGAGAAAAGACTTTGCGAGCATAATGGATGTTCGCAAGGGGAGAGAGAGCGGAGAAAGCGAGGATTTTTGAAAGTAAGAAGGATGTAGTGGAGAGGGGAAGGAGGCGTTCAATGATATGGGCATGGATCTGGCGGAGAAAGCTCATATTGGGACATTTTCGGATCAGAGAAGCAATTTGTTTCTCTTCTTCTTCTTCCAGCTCTTCTTCTTCTTTGATGCCAGAGGTTGGAGGTCAAGGCGGGAATAAAGTAGTATGAAAAAGGAAATCAACCGTCCTTTTTAACGTCTTGGGTCGGATGGTCGTTAATAGTTGTACTTTTATCCATCTCTTTTACAAATAAACGCTTACATTAAATCAGCTAGCTCATGTACTAGGCTAAAAATTTAAATTTTTTAAAATTTAAAATTATTCTTAATTTTTATTATTTATTTTTTAAAAAATTATTTTATATATTTAAAAACTGTATTATATTTTTTTAATTATTCATATATATTATAATAATAATAATTTTGGAGGTGGCGACAGAAATAACGGTATGGTGGTGATGGTGGGAGCGGTGGTAGAAGTGATAGCAGTGGCGGCAGTAGTAGTGGTGATGGTAGTCTAGTAGTGGTGACAACGGTAGCGATAGTAGTGGTGACAGTCTGATGGTGGCAACAGCAATAGCGGTAGCAGCGGTCTGGTGGTGGTAACAGCGACAATAATAGTGGTAGCAATGACGTTGGTGGTGATTAGAAGTGGTATGGTGGTGGTGGTACAACGGCGGTGTGGTGATGGTGGTGGTGGAGACGACGACAGTAGCGACGGTAATGGCGGCGGTAGCGGTGGTGGTGGCTGTCTGGTGGTTGTGGCAGCGGCGATGATAGTGATAGCAACGGCGTTGGTGGTGACTAGAAGTGGTGTGGTGATGATGGTAGCAACGGCGGTTTGGTGTTGGTGGTGGTGGTGGTGGCGACGGCGGCGGTAGCGATGGTGGTGGCTGGTGGCTGTCTGGTGGTGACAGTGGTGGCGGCAGTGACAAGGTGATGGTTGTGGTAACGATGATGACAATGAAGATAAAAATAATTAAATTTTTAATAAAAATAAAATTCTAAAAAATTACATTTTAAAAATTTTTAATTTTTATTTTTAGTTTAAAAGTCACTTTTTTAAAATTTTGTAAAAATAAAAATAGAAAAAATCTGCTGAATGTGTTTTGATTTTATTTTTAAGAAAAAAATCAAAAATTAAAAATAAAATCCTTTCCAAACGCACCTTAATCATTTCTCCATTTAACCGAAAATCGAATCTCTTTTCCTAAGAATCTCACTTCTTTCGTCAAAGTTAATTATCAAAAAAACACTTCCATTTAGACTATTGAGATATATTAAATTCTATAATTCGATTTCATGACATAATTTACTCCATTTATAATGTTTAACAATAAGGATTTATATGGATAAAAGTCAAGTCAATAAGGAGGAAAATTAATTTATTAAATGGGATAAACGAGAATAAAGTAAAAAAGAATTTACTTCAGTATATTTCATTTTTCGGTTGTTTTAGTAAAGTGTATTCCATTATGATTTTAATAGATTTTTTTAAATGACTTTTGATCATAAATTTTTAAAAGTTTTGGTAGACTTTTTTAAAGTATGGATATAAATGACTTTTAAAAACTTTAGAAGTATGGATGTCTTTGAATAACTTTTATTAAAGAGAAAATTACATAATTAAATTGGCTTATTTTTAACTTTTTATTTCAAAAAACATTGTATCTTTTTTTATAGAATGTCATAAATACATTTTAAATTGATATTATTTCAAAACTACCTTGCCTTACCCAAAAATATACACCTTCAGCTAAAGATTGTTGTACAATATGTCCGTGGAAGCTCTAGCCACCTGTGAGGTTCCGTCGGCGGTAGAGAAACTTCCAACGCCATCCCTGCCGGATGATAGATAGAGGAAGAAACGTAGAGATGAAGATAGTATGCTGGTTGATGTGGAGGAAGATAGTGATAGCTTGGCTGGAAAAATTGATATTGTGACTCTGTCTTTTAGAGATGCTTTGATTCAAAAGGCAAGAAAGCATTTTGGTGATGTTATCCCCATTACCACATCAAGCCCATTTGATGATAATCTTGACTACAATTCAGATGATGACATGGAGAAAGGCTCTAAGGATAATGAAGACAACTCTGATAGTGACCTGGGAGAAGATGAGGACATATCTATCTCTTTAGAGGACGGTCTTTTGAAGCTTAACGTTTTAGATAAACTGGAAACATAGTTGGCAAAACCTTGGAAGAGGTCTGTAGTGGTGCATTTGTTGGGCAGAAACATTGGCTTTAAAGCTTTATGTAGTAGACTCAAAGGACTCTGGTCTCCTATGGGTAGCTATAAGATTATTGACCTAGACAATAATTTCTTCTTAATACATTTTGATCTCACATATGATTGCATTAATGTGCTGATTGGATGGCCATGGATGGTGTTAGGGCGTTAGCTAATAATTCAACCTCGGCACTCAGGTTTTTCAATAGATAATGACTCTTTCACATCGGTTGTGGTATGGGTTAGATTTCCTGGATTCCCTTTACATTACTATCATAAATGGGTTCTGAGAAAAATTGGTGCTCGCATTGCGAAACTAGTGAAAATCGACCACAACACTTCAAGCTCTCAGCGTGCAAAGTTTGTTCGGTTGGCAATTTGAACTGGATTTAATCAAACCTCCGGTGTTGCAAATCCAAATTAAAGATAAAGTCTTTAATGTATATGAAGGACTTTATAAAATATGTTTTTTGTGTGGTAGGTATGGTCACTTGAAGGAACATTGCCCCAGTGTTGCTGAAATAGGTATACCAAAAAAGCCCAGAAAGGAAATAAAAGACAACACCATCTTAGAATTTGGCATATGTAAGTCGCTGCCTAAAGATAGTGAAATGAGGGTGCATTTTGGACCATGGATGGTGTTTCAAAGATGTGGAAGGAGGATTTCAGGTGGCAGTGGCACTCACGGGGACAAATATGGTGAATTTACCAAGAGAACTTCAGGATCACAATTCTCGGCATTGCAAAATATGAACAAAGAAGATGAGCAATAATTTGATACTTCAGACCTGGATCTGAATAATGGACAACACCAGGTTTAGATTGGAGGCAGAATGGAGCAGCTAAGTCCAAAATCGACTAGGATCTCTTCAATTTGTAATAATCTGTTATTTTCTAAAGGGTACGTAGAGTAGTGTCAGGGAGGAAAATTTTGGTGAACAACAGGTTATTTCAAAGCATAATCATTCTCATTCTGTCAAACAAAACACACTAGCAGAGAAAGAAAGTATTAACATCAACTTGGGCCCTGTCTCATTTGCTATAGCATCAGATAACTTGGGATATGGAAGCATGGAGGGGATGGATTTTAATAAGCATACCAATAGCATTAATCCATTGGTGTTAGACCCACAAGCTCACACCGCTATTGTCGTTGATTATCCTACAGTTTTAAAAGGCTCAGTGGCAGTTTTTTCGATGAACAGGAGAGATAATACTGGTTTTAAACTGAAAGGATTTTTGTTAACTAAAGGGAGACCACCTGACAAGGGTGGTTTCAAAAATGGCAGGGAATTATCTATCAGTAAAAATTAAAAGAAGAACAGGGGATTCAATTTAAAAGTTGGAGATGTATCAGATCTTGTTGGGAGTTTAGTCCAGATGGGTCAGGCTGTGCGACTTACGGAGCCTTGCTGTAGATGCTAATGGGGACACTCTTGTGGGAGTCTCTGGTTAGTGTTCCTTTTCCTTTTCTTTTTTATAGATTAACGCATTATGTCGTGGAATCGACAAGGAGCTGGCAGTGACAATTTTTGCTATTCATGCTCAGAATCTAGTGAATATGTATAGAGTGTCCATTTTAATTTTATTGAAGACTAGAGTGAGTGGAATTATCGCAGATAGAGTAGTTAAAAAATTGGGTTTTAGTAATTCTTATAGAGTTAAAGCTAAAGGCTTTTCTAGTAGAATTTGGATGTTATAGGGGTAAAATATTGATATTTCGGTTGACATTTATTCTTATCAATTTGTTCACTTGAAGGTGAATTATAATTAGCTGAAATCTTTTTATCTTACCCTTGTGTATGGTGATCCTGTTATATCTCGAAGGAAGTTTTTGTGGGAGAAGTTGACTCTTGTTGCTTAAAGTATTACTCATCCGTGGGTGTTAATAGGAGACTTTAACTCCTTTTTATTTTTTTATAAAAAGGCTGGTGGGTCGACTAGAGGGAGCAAACCTTGCGTATCTTTCGCTCAGTTTATGGAGAAATGTAATCTTTTGGATATGGGGTTCTCAGGTCCTCAATTCACTTGGTGTAAGGGCTTAGTTATGGAAAGACTTGATAGGGCGATCTTTTGGATATGGGGTTCTAAAGTGATTTGGAATGGTAAACTGACAAAAGTTTTACTCTTCGTGGGGTTCATCAAAGAGACCCCCTCTTGCCCTACCTCTTTGTTTTATGTATGGAGACACTTTTGCATGGCATTGATCAGGCTATTAGAGAAGGAAAATGGAAATCCATTTCTTTTGGGCATGGTTGTTCATCTTTTTCCCACCTTTTCTTTACCAACGATCTCATCTTATTTGCTAAGGCATCGGTGGAGCAATTTAGTGTTATCAATGGTATCTTAGAGGACTTTTGTCACTGTTTTGGTCAATGAGTGAATAAGGATAAATTGGCATTCTGTGTCTCTAGGAATGTTAGTCATGAAGTAGCTACTACTTTACCGAATATGTCAGGGTTTCGATTAACTGAGGACATTGGTTTCTATCTGGGTACTTCTGTTATTCATGGGCATGCTGGTGTTAAATTCTAAACTTATCTAGTGGATAAAGTTAAAACTAAATTATCCAATTGGAAAGCTAAGAACCTCTCAATGGCAGGTAGAATCACCCTTGTTAAGTCAGTTCTTTTGGTGATTCCTTCTTATGCTACTCAAACTACCATTTTACCGACTTCTATCAGTGAAGCCATTGAGAAGCTTTGTCGTGACTTTATTTAGGGGTTTACGTCAGAATAGAGAAAAATATATCTTCTTAAATGAGCCAATCTTTGCAAACCAACTGACAAAAGGGGAGTGAGTATTAAAAGAGTCAAGATCTATTATAAGGTTTTTCTTCTTAAAATTGCATGGAGGCTGGTGCATGATGAAGAGGCTTTGTGGGTTAAAATTTTTAAAGCAAAATGTAAGATTCATATGAATTATTGGCCAGCTAATCTCATTATAGCTTCAGGTTTGGCTATTTAAAGGGGCACTGTTCATCTCTGGCCATTTTTCAGAGCCAATATATGTTGGTCGATCAATAATGGAAGTTTAATTTCCTTCTGGTTCAACAACTGGGCTGAGGTGGGGCCTTTGTATTTGCATGTTCCTTTGGTCTTAAGAGAATCTAATATCTGGCACTGTATTTCTCACTTTACAGTAAGAGATATGTTTGCTCATAATAGAGGCTGGAGAAGGTATGTGTTTGGGAGCTTCCTAAATGAGAGTATTTTGGATTTAATTGATTTTTCTTTACCTTCTGATGATGGACTAGGAGCAAATAATTTAATTTGGCTTACCCCAACAAATAGAGCTTTCTCTCTTGACTCTGCATATGGTATACTCCTTCAAGATAGCAAACATATTACAATATCAAGTGGAAAGCTTGCTGGAATTGGCTTGGTCCATAGCGGATTAGAACATTCATTTGGCTTATTATGCATAATCGAATTTTGACAAATGCTGAGAGGTTGTGCCGTCACTTGTCCACCTCCGGTAATTGTCAAAACTGCAATTTAGAAATTAAAAATGTTCTGCATATGGCTAGGGACTATCCAGGTGTGCAGAGTATTTGGGTGAAGTTGCTTTCGTAAGACCAGGTTCAACAATTTTTTTTCTCTTGATTTGTTCACTTGGCTTAAAGTCAATCTCAATGTCAAAAATTACGTTGAATCCATCCCTTGGTATTTGATTTTTGGTAACACTGGGTGGTGGTTTTGGAGATGGAGAAATGAAGCTATTTTCAATGAGAATATTATTAGAACTGTTAAAAAGTATATTATTTTGATAGAGGCAGCAATATTTATGGCTGCTAAGGAGTCTATGGCAGAGGTAGGGCATAATGCAGGTGAATTTAAGGAACTTCTTGTGGGGTGGACACCTGCTTCGCAGAAATGGATCATGCTCAACATTGATGGAGCTTTTCGCAGAGAAGTTTTCTAAGCAGCATCATGGCATCTTTAGAGACTTTATAGGCAGATGGGGTGGTGGTTTTTCTACTCTAGTTTGAGGTAAAAATGCTTATTTAACAGAGTTTTGGGCAGTGCTATTGGGTGTTTAGAAGGCTTAAAAGCACGATTGGAGGAAGATCTTGTTCCAAATGGATAACAGAAGCGCAGTTAAAACTATCACTACTAATACGATCATCCATTCTTCGCATAGTGCAGTGATTCTTCGAATCCATGAGCTACTTGAGTGAGAGTGGCAAGGAGAAGTCAGAAATATCCATAGAGAGGAAAATAGTGCGGCAAACTTCCTAGCTAACTTGGCCTTTAATCATAATCGGTAGTATGTTCGGTATTTTGAGCAACCAGGTGGTCTTAATAATATTCTTGCGAGTGATTGTATGGGAACTGTGTTTCCCAGAATAATTAGAATGTAGTTATTCTGTTGCTTTGTTTCTTTCTTCTTCATGTAAAAAAAAATACCTTGCCTTATTTTTCTCATCATCTCTGAGAAGGAGGAAAAGAAAAAGAATAAAAAGAAGAATAGGTCTATAATAACCTTACTGTTCTTTTCCTCGCTAGCCCAACATTAATCTCTATCTTTCCTTTTATTTTTCATTTTTCTTTTTAAAGAAAAATCTCAATTCCTTTATTTATTTTTTGGTTTCAGTAGCTATTTAACCTAAAAATCCAAAGTCCTGCATTCTTTATTGTCTTCTTTATTTTTTCTCATCTTGATTTGGAAAAAATTCTACATTGTTTGTCAAACCTAAAGTCATTCTAGCTTAATTTCATTTTAAACAAAAAATAATGCCAAATCTTACAAAAAATTTTATAAAATTTACGGTAATAATATGGGACATTTTTTTAATAATGTGCCTTTTTAAAAAAAATTACAAAAATAAAGCATGTTAGAAATAATTTACAAAATTGAGATATTTTCAAAATTTCTATGATAGGTAGCAGTTTTATATTGTGGGATTGTAACATCCCAAAATATCGAGGTTGTTAATTGAAAAAAAAAAAATTGAGACTTATACTGGTGATGGAAAAAATAAATAATATATATTATAGGATTTTGAATTTATAATTAGTGTTAAAATACACTTTAGTAACAAACAAAAAGGTTAATATAAATGGGTGTATATGAGAAAAGAAAATAATAATCATAATAATAATAATAATGTCAAATTATAAGGGGTCCTAGAGGGAATTATGATAGGCACAAATGTACAAGGAAAAAACACAGGAGAGGGGGATGCAGGAAATCGGTAACGGGAAAGGGTAGAAGGTGCTGACGTCGTCGCCATCCTCACCACCGCTAAGAGACCGCCATCGCTCCCTTCTATTGCTGACCTGTTCTTCCGTCCAGTCCGTGGCGCCGTTTTGCTTCTCTCATAATCATAACACTAAAGTTCCTCCCCTTCTCTCCGGCGAACCACGGCGGTAGACGGTGACTCTTCTTGCACTGACGAGTCCCCTAAGGTGAGGCGTGCATCTCGACACTCACTGTTCGCCTCTAATCGTTGGCCATAAATAGATTGGGAAACATGGGAGCCAGTGGGTTTTGAGTAGATTTCGACCAAATAGCGTGGCGGTTGGGCGTGTGGCCACAAAAAATGAGACCTTAAGGTTCTAGCTTCTATAACGGCAGCATCAAGACATCACCAGCGAAGCTCCGGTAACTGTCTGGTGAGCACAAAGATGGTCGAAAATGAAGGAAAAATGTGGAAAAATTGACACTAATTGGTACGTGACTACCAAATTCACTTTGGATTAACTTATTTAAATAAATTCTGAATTTTTGTTAGAAGTTTTTATTTTCTTTAAAATTTAATGATGGGTTACTGTGTGTCTTTGTTTTAATGTGTATAGTGTATTTGTTGACGCATAAAAGTGATTGAAGTGATCTTTAAATATGTATAAATGATTGATTAGGTGTGTTACCAATTTTGTTGGTTAAGAAAAAATTAGTTACAGGACTTGCTGTCATTTGTTTTATAAATTGATAATTAACTGAAAATGAAGGCCTGCAAATGTGGATATTGAGATATATCTGAAAGCCTTTAATGAACTTAACTTTAATAAAATAGATTTGAATATTATAGTTGCGATATTAGATAATTGGTTGTTGTTTGTTGCTGAAGTTGATTAATTATGACTAGAGTTTGCGAAAGTGATTTAAGATGCTAAGGAAGATAATTTAAGCTAAGTCAATTGTGCCGTTATATAAGTTGAAACTTTTTTTTACCTAATTAAATATGTAAACTGTATCTGCATGTCTGGATTGGCACCTGGATTGGTGTCCTGCTGATTTTAGTCTTGCCGATTATGGCTTTAGGAACCTAATTGTTTAATTAAATTCTGTTTCTAAAATTAGTGACATGCTTAGCTTGATTTGCTTGCATAAACTTAAGAATAAAATAGTTATTTACCTTTAGTCCGTTTTATTTTTGAAAGGGCATACATGGGCATATATATTGGTTTAATATTTGGTAAGGTTTAGCTTATGACTGCTAAAAGGTATGGAACCTGTCAAATATGGTATGAAGTATATGCCTATTGTTACGTATGTGATCTTGATTTTAGTTTAACGGCTCATGTTGATAGTTAATCTAACTAGTTAAACAAATTATGTGATTAAAAGTCTCTGACATACAACTATGCATGCATCCTGAGAGTATATTGTGAAAAGTAAATAGCTATATGCATGATAATATAGATCATATATGTTATGATTTAAAAAGTATACTTGGTTTGCATGATCAATGTCATGATCAATGCATAAATAAGACTAAGAATTATGTGGTTTTGATTCCCTATAGGAGATACGTAGGAAGCTTGAGAACTGATATCTCAAGTTCGAATCAAATTATATCAATGTGATTATGGGTATTTTGGCATGAACATTGTATAATGGGAGGAAAATTATATTCAGAGTGAAATTTGAATTGGGTAGCATGATTTTTAATTCATAATGCTGCCGGAAATCTCACCAAATAAATAGTGAACTTAGCAAGACTTATTACAAATTAAACAAAATGAGAAGTTAACATGAAGTTAATGAATGAACCTGAAAATAATGTTTAATAAGATATTTTATGCTATATATATATGAAATTTCGATTAACTGTAGGGTGTCATAGGGATCCGCATCAGAAAAAGTTAATTTTTCATTGAAACCACTAGGCATTGTAGTGTTTTCAGAGGTATGAGTGGGTCTGAATTTTAAAAACGTTATATTTATTAGCTTAAATTTATTTTTTAAATTGATTGTTGTGGTTTAATTGCAAAAGCATGCAAATTATGTTCTATGAGGTCTTGGATTCAAATCCTATCAACATCCTTATTCCTTATTTTTAATATTGAATATAGATTAAATTATAAAATATATATTGAATACTTGAATAACCAAATTGATTTAATGCTAAAACTCCACTCTATTATCTAATTTACAATTAATTATTTACATTAATTTTTATACTTTAATTAATTAAAATTTTATAATTAATTTTTTAAATAAATAAGGATATTTTTTTCAAAAAAAGAAATTGTAATTAATAAAATGACTTTAAATAAGGGTATAAATATAGAAGATAATTTATATATTAACTATAATATAAAGAATAAATAATATTTTAGGATAGACTAAAAAGTAAATGTGGATAAAAATTATGAAATAAGGGGAATATATATAATATATAAATATAAACATAAACCATTTTTTAAAAGTTCAACTGATTTACTTTTTTATTTTAAAATTTTGACAATCATATTGAATAAACTAAAATTTATTTTTATATCAAACTGTTCACGGTTTGGTTTTGTACAATTTTAATTGTCCATTCTGCGACTTTTGCGCCTTCTTAGGAGTAAAATTTATCTTAAAACCCTTTATTCCTTCCCAATGTTAAAGAAACTTTATTATTATTAATATATTACTTAAGGGTTTATTAGTTTTAAGAAAAATTAAGAAATTAACCTATATATAGTTTTATATAAAGTGCTTTAAATTGGGCCAGACAGAAGGTTAGCAACTGGGCCATTATCCTAAGAGAAAATTGTATGAAATAACCCTTTTCTAGTTAATTTTCAAAAATACCCCCTTCTTTTAAGTCAAACATTATAACTAACCTTTAACATATATAAACTTTGTAAAAATTACATAAACGGTCCAAAACTATTATAAACTAATATATAATGGACAAATCTATACTAGATAAATTAAACAATGAAGATATAGAATTAATTAAAGGATTAGAAAAAGTAGATAATACAAATATGGCTGGTAGAAAAATAATACAAGATATAATAAATCAATTAAGCCCAAATACATAGGAAATAAAAAATCTATTAAATCAAATAGAAAATACAGAAAATTTAGAATTAATAAAATATAGAATATTAAGTGAATTAAAAATTAAAATTAAAATATTAAATAAATTAAACCAAATAGAAAAGTTATTAGAATATGTTGTTATTAAAATGGAATATAATAAATAATATTTATGGAAGAAATAAAAAATATAGATGGATATACTTATGATGAACAATTTTATCAAATAAATAATAATTTAAAACTTATAAATCAAAATATATGGAATATGAATAATAAACCATATAGTTTTACAAATACTTTACAGTGAGATGATAATTATAATAAAGGAAGCTTAATTTTACCAATTATAGCATTTAAGAAACCTAAAAAAGAAGATACCAAAGATAAAATAGATAGAATATTTGATATGTTAAAAGAAATTAAAGAAGAATTAGGAGAATTAAAAACATGATTAGAAAAAATAGAAAAGGAAAAGAAAAAAAATGAAAGAACCTTCACAGGAAGTAGTAACTATTAAAACTCATATGTTAATATTAGAATAAGGATTAAAATTATATGATAAAAATAAAATAGATGAAGTTGATATTTTAAATTTAACCTATGAATTACGAAATTTAAAAATGAACATTAATCCAACATCTACACAAGCAAAAATAGAAACAGAAGAATATTCAGGTGTAATAAATGAAATCGAAGAGGATATAATGAAAAAAATATAGGTATAAGAGAGTACAAAAATATAAGAGAAAAAATCCTAGACAGAGACTACTAAGTAATAATCCAAATTTATAACAAAGTCTGATACTGAACCAATATATCCAAATAAAATATGGTTAGATTTAGATTGTAAAGAAGATATACAGAGTGAGATAGAAAAATAGATAAAAATGAATAATTTGGTAGTAATGTTATATGGATATGATTTATAAAAAATATGCAATTTCTTAATAAGCACATTCAGAGGAAATGCAGGATTATGGTGGAAAGCTATTAGACCACAAGATAGTTAAAATATAAAATATGGATCAAATAATGAAAACTTCATAGCAATAGATACAATTAAAGATTTAATACAAAGATTTGAAATAGTAATAAAAGGAGAATTTTTAGGAGATTATTGGCTAAAACCATCAGAAGTAGCTAGAAAGATAGGATAAGAATATTTATGAAAAATCCAAAATTTAACAATATATTACATGTGTTATTTAAAATAATATACTTGTGAATTTAATAAATATTATTTTAATATTGCTAGGACAAATATATTAAATACAATAGAAATAAAATTATTAAGACAATCTTATGTAACTAAATTACCTAAATCATAGGGATTAAAATTGATTAACGAAATTCAAAATAATAATGAACTATTATAAGGAACTTTAGGATCATATCAAACATATATATTAAAGAGAATAAATGAAATGTATAATCAAACTTATGAAAATAGAAAAATAAGAAAAGTAGTAAGATGAGGATTATGTTATCCTATATTAGCAGAACCAACTCATTGGGGATGTTATGATAAAAATAGAAAATATAGAAGACATAAAAAAAATGAATAAAAAATATTATAAACCAAGATTTAAAAAATTTTATAAAAGAAAATTTAAACCATTTAAGAAAAATAAAATTAAGAAAGGAAGATTTTTTAGAAAAAAAATAAAAGATTTAGTAAGAAAAATCCTAAAGAATGTACTTGTTGGATATGTAAAGAAAAAGGATATTATGCAAATAAATGTCCTAAAAGAGGAATAAAAAAATCATAAAATATATAGAATATGTGAAAAACTATTAGAACAAAATTATGAATCAATAGAATATAGTGATATATTTGAAAATGAAAGTATATATGCAATAGATTCTCTATATGGTTCAAATGATAAAAAAATTTGAATTAGAAAGTCAAAATACAGAAACTGAATTAGAAATAGAAATTGAGTCCAAACCAGATAAAGAAATACAAGAACAATAATGAATTCTGATAACGAAAACCAAAAAATTATAGATAATAATAATATATTTAGTTATAATAAAACTTTTGACGAAGAAAAATTTAGTCAATTAAATAATCATAAATTAAATATTAAAATAGAATATATATTTAAAAGATCATGATTTAGTAGATTTTGTAAAGCAACATATATAGCTAAATATTATGAATCAGCCATAGATATTTATCATACTAAAAGAAATAAAGTAATACCATTAATCAATAAAGATAAAATAAATAAAATATTATCAAAATTACCAGATAAAAATAGATATAAAAAGTTATATTTAAGAGTAATACAGATAATAATAAAGGCAAACTTTAGATAAGGAATAGATAGCTTTATACAACTATTTTACATGGATGATAGAATATTAAACACAGTAGATGCTCTACTAGGAGTAGTATCAGAAAATTTAGTACATAAAAAATTAAAATACACTAATACCAGACTTTTCAGTAACTTTACAAGATAAAAATATAAATCAAGCATTAAATTTATATCATAAATTACATAAGATAAAAATGACAGGAAGATCAAAGGTATTTTTAGTAACCTACATAACTATATATGCTTTTACAATAAGTCATCATAAAAAGTTACAGAAAGATAATATAAAATTACAAGTAGATATAGATGATACATTCTCTGATTTAATAGAATATATGCCACCAAGGTAATTATCTCCAACTTGTATGACTATTCCAGATGAAGTAATAATGGATTTAAAATAGAAATAAAAAATATAGGAATTACGCCTAGAATTCAACATATAGGAGAAAGATTGTTAGTATCTTCATGAGAAAATTCTAAAGAAAGTAAAATATCTCAATCTAAGAATAACCCAATAACAATTGATGAACAAAGAAATATATATTCTCAAACTAGAAGAAGTATAGATTTAAGATCATCTTTAAAAGCTAAGCAATATTATATAGAAACTGAATTAGATATTGGAGGAGAATGAAAAATTTTAAAAACATTAATAGATACTAAAGCAACAAAAAGTCATTAAATAAAAGTTTAGTCTCTACATTTACCAAATATAATTTAGACAAAATATATGAATTCTTAGATTATTCAGGAAATAAACATAGCATAATAAAAATGTAGAAATTAAGTTAGCTATAACAGACATAAGTGGTAAAATAACAATTATATCAATGGAAATAAATATGGATAATATATCATCAACACAAATACCATTTTTATTAGGATTATATTTTTTAGAAAATATACCCCCATATAATATAATTGATGAAAATATAACTTTTACATATAATAGAAATCAATACAAGGTTGCAAGGATTAGAGACTAGCCCATATACTATTTATATAAATATAGAAATAATTTATAAATATTATCATACAGTTTCTTATAATGCATTCATAGATATAGGATCATAAATAACATTAGCACAACTTTATGTATTCTCAGAAGATTTATGGAGGAAAACCAATAATTATAAACTTGGCATTGATATAATAGGAAATACAACTAAATATGATTTAGTGGCAGAAAACATAAAAATACAAGTACAATTAGGGATGAGCAAAAAAAACAAAAAATATGGTTAACCGCAAAATCGATCCGAAATCGAACCAATTTTTACGGTTAACTGATCCGATACACTTGGTTACAATTTTTAATTTTTATATTTTTGGTTAATGGTTATGGTTTAGGTTTTTAAGTTTCGGTTAACCGGTTCATATATATATATATATATATATATATATATATATATATATATATATATATATATATATATATATATATATATATATATATATATATATATATATATATATATATATATATATATATATTTTATATCTTCAATTTTTCTCTATTTCTCTCTAAAATTTACATAAAATAATACTTTAAAATATATTTAAAATATTTTTTTTATTTTTATACCTTAATTTTTTATATTTTTCTATAAAATTTATATTATACTTTAAACTAAATTTATATTATATCATTCTCTTTAATTATATAGCAATATTTATATATAGTATACAATTAACTTTTATATATATATATTTTTATCATATATTGGTGTTCATATTTTACTCAATAGCATTTAATTACATTATTATCCAAAATTTTATTTGACTTATAATCAAACATAGTAATTTTCAATAAATATCAAATCTATTTTATAATATTAGCTATTAATTTATAACACATGAATTTTGGCTAGTAAATTATGTTTTTTTTGTAATTTTTATATTAAATTACTTTACACATTGAAAATTAAATTAAATTTTATCTAATTTTTTATATAATTTTAGGTTATAAATTTTAATGGTTAATCGAAAAATATTGGTTAACCAAACCGAAAAATCAAATTGATGGACTGATTAATCGAATGTAACGGATTAGTTAATGGTTAGTAATTTTGAAAAATCGATATTAATTGAATGGTTAATTTTTTTGCTCCGGTCCATGCTCATCCCTAAGTACAATCATACATACTCCAAATACCTAGAGTATATCGATTTAAAAATCATGGATATGATATTTTACTAGGAAATGATTGGTTACCATAATATTATTCTTTAAGTATTGGATCAAAATATATAAGATTAATTACTCGATGTCGACATCGAATTATTTATCCCAAACTTCAACAAGCCTATAAGTGAAAATCCTCTTCATTAGTTCCTCGCACAACGAACCGTCGTGAGAATATAGAAAAAGAAATAATACAAAAATGTAACATAAAAAATCAAAATGAAAATCTAGCAATTTCAAAAGAAATAAGATTTTTATTATATAAATGCATAGGAAAAATTCAATAAAAAGTGGAAGGAAAATAAAATATATGCAAAATTAGAATTAAAACATAAAATATCTATAAGGAGTAAAAGAATGTGGTATAGTAAAAAAGATAAAGAATTTGATATACAAATAAAAGAATTATTAGAGAAAAAATTAATTAGACCTAGTAAAAGTCCATATAGTAGTCTAGTTTTTATGGTTAGAAATCATGCAAAAATAAATAGAAATAAACCCAGAATGGTCATAAACTATAAGAAACTTAATGCAGTTATAGAATTTGATTAATGTTTAATACCTTATAAAGAAATTCTAATAAATAGTATTAAAGGAAAAATTTGGTACTCAAAGTTTGATTGTAAATTTGGATTTTGGTAAATTAAAATGAATCCAAAAATTAAAAAATTTATAGAATTTAGTATACCATAAGAACATTACGAATGGCTAGTTATGCCTTTTAGTTTACTTTATGTCCCACAAATACTTCAAAGAAAGATGGATAATATATTTAAAGATTTAAGATATTTTTGTTTAGTTTATATTGATGATATAATAATTTTTAGTGAAAAATTAGGATGAACATTATAGATATATTAAGCAATTTTTGTTAAGATGTATTAAGCATTGTATTATGTTATCTAAAGAAAAAGTAGATATAGCAAAAAGAAAGATAGAATTTTTAAGATTTATGATATCTAAAAGAGAATTTAAATTACAACCACATATAGCAAAATATTTATTAAAGTTTTTAGATCAATTAGAAAGCAAAAAGATGATCCAACAATTTTTAGGGCATGTCACATATGCAAGCAATTTTATATAAGAGTGCACTAAAAATAAAAAAAGTATTATAAGACAAATTAAAAAGAGATAAACCATGGAAATGGACAGATGTCGGCACTAAAGTAGTAAAGGAAATTAAAGGTTATTGTAAAAATTTACCAAAGTTATCCCTACCAAAAGAAAATGAAGAATTAAGACTAGAGACAGATGCTTCAGATGATTTTTGGGGAGCTATTCTAAAAATTAAAGATGAAAAAAATTTATGAATATGCTTCAGGAACCTTTAAAAATTCAGAAAAAATTATCATAGTAATGAAAAAAAATTATTAGCAGTAAAATATGCAATATAAAATTTTAAATTAGTTTTATTACCAAAGAAATTTACAGTAAAAACATTTAACACCCAAGTAAAATTATTCATTACTAAAAATTACAATGGTAAATTAGCTCAAAGAATAAAAATGGGATGGTAAGAATATTTTGCTAACTTCAATTTTTATGTTGAATATATTCCAAGAAAGAACAATATATTGGCAGATCTACTTAGTCGACCAAAATCTAAAGAAATAGATTAACATTTTTATTGTAGGAATAAAATGGAGAAAAGTGCAGAAAGAATCTCCAAACTCACATTGGAGAAAAAGGAAGTAATGAAATTTATAAAGAAAGCTATATCTTGTATTCTAGAAATAAATAATGAAATTAGCGAAATACCTATGAATTATGCACAGGTGGTTTTACGCCAACAGGAAGCAAAGGAAGAAAGCACTAACTCATATACAATGATAATTCTTGGCACTACTGCTAAGAAAGAGTTAGAGGAAGAAATATCCAAAAATTTAATGATGAGAAAGTCTGTTCAATTTTTGGACAGTCCAGAATCATCTCATAAAGTAATTTCGAGAAATATGACATCTACATCAATAGGGAATCTTAATTCTCAATTGATAACATCCAGAGATATTTCATTTTCATCTCAGCAATGGAATGATGATGAGAGATCTTGATTGAACAATACAGAAAATAAAAAGGAATGGGAAGCAGATTTTCTTAAAGCTCTACAATATTTACCAATGGTGACTAATGCAGTTGGAATAAATACTATTCCAATCAATGGAACATACAACAAGGCAATAATTTGGCAAGGAGCAGAACCTAGAACGATACAAAAATTTTATCATTTTGGACTCATTCATATCATTTACTCTGAAGAAAATGTTGAAGAAATTAAACATTTACCAGAAGAAATTAAGTCTCATGTTGAGATTTTTAATGGAATAACAAAGTTAAACAAGATTTATGTTCATGTTTTTAGCTTCATTCCTGAATGGGATAATGATAAAAATATGAAAATCAAGATAGAAACCTTTATCAAAATTGGAACCACAAGATAAAAAATTATTCCAGAAGATCGAAAAACCTTTAATTTACATCCATTGATCCTAAAAAATCTTCTAGAAATGAGATTCAAGAACATTGAGACAAATATCAGAGCATTAAGAGATATTTTATTTGACAATAAAAAATATTATACTACTTATCAAGATAATATTTAAATCACCAATCCAGCTACAAAATGGCATAAAAAATATCTTCTTTAAGGTTATCTGGACACCTATTTGGAAGGAAGTCTACCAATGACAGAAGTGATAAGAGAACTTTTTAGAAAGATGATAAAAAAAGGAATCTCCAGTAAAAAGCAAAAGCAAAGGACAAAGCTTAATGGAGCTAGATCCCTTTTGAAGAAAAGGAAGAAATAATTGAAAGAAAACAAACAATTTTTATTATGTACACAATGATGTAAGAAACCAATAAAAGAATCAATAATGTAGCTCAATAATGTAATAGAGGTAGGTGCAACCTCTATAAAAACCCACCATGTATTAGTAATAGGCACGACTTAAGAATTCTATCTATCTTTTACCTGTTTCTAGTCCAAAAAATTTGTAAACTTTGTTTGAAAGAAATAATATTCATGGAATTTTAATTCCAATATATTCTTTCCTAGTAACTTAGTATTTAGAATTTTGCAATCCACTTAGAAATATAGGAAGCTATTTATGATAAACTTAGAAAGACAGACCACTTATATGCCAAAATCCTCATCAGAAAATTCACCATGATAAATTTGTTGTTGCTAGTTGAAACCTTTTCAATAGCGTCTCTTGGAGGTAGCAAACTCGTGCTTAAGTGAAGAAAAGGCAAAAGGTACATATATTGGAGAAGCATAGATCAACCCTGACCGTTTTCAACCTAAAGGTGAAATGTTGTCAGAAATTGTTGATAACAGGATTTTAGCAGCATTAGAGGAAGCATAGTTGACCCTAAAGGAGATTTATAAGGTATATCGAAAATCTGATTTTTATTAGTTTATGGTATTAGCTTTCAATTCTATTTCTTAGAAGGACTTGCATGCTAAGGACCAGGTGAAAAGAAAGAATGCTTTTATATGTTAAATTGTTAAAATTCTTAATCTAAAATGGATAAACTAAGAAGACAAGTATCAGAAATGCAAATTAAAATAGATAATATTTTGGAATATAATCGAGAATTAAAAAGACAACAAAAAATAGATAAGGAAAATAAATTATTTATAGAAATTTTTGAACTAACTCCTTCTTATAATTTCTATGAAAGAATAGAAAGTTTAGAATTTATGATAAACGTCAATAAATCAAGAATAATAAGTTTAAAGAATAAAATAAATAGAATACCTTTAGGATAAATAATAAAATGAGTATAAGCAATATAATAAATTATCTTAATTATAAAGATTTAAGTAAAGAAAGATTTATTAATCAAGTAATAAATGACATGAATAGAATAAAAAACAATATAAATCTAACTTTTCGTCAAAATTTAGATATAATATCAACTTCAAATTTTTATGAAGAAATAAAGAATCAAATTATAGATAGCTTATATAGTGATAATCATGCAAAAATTACTAAAATTTCAGAAATAATAGACACTTGTGAAGAAATTGATAGAAGTAGAAATAATAGAATTAGAGAAATAAATAGAAGGAGAAGAAGAAATTAAGATTCGAAACAAATTCCAACATATATTGGTATCAAAGTAGAAAAATTAAAGCGACAAGTTTAACAAGTATAACAATAAAGGAAACTTATGATATAATATTAAAAACATGTTATGAATTAATTGGAAAAATTAGAATATTATAAAGAAATAATAACAAAAATGAAAAATGAATGTTTATATATGAAAATAAACGACACAAAAGAAGACTTTATGATACCTAGGTTACAAGAAATAGAAGATGAATTAATTGATATAAAAAATGAATTAAACAAAGATTTAGAAAAGGTAATAGAAGAAACAAATATAGCTAGTATAAAATTAGAGGAAGTATAAATGAATTCTCAACAAAGATATGAAATTATGGAAAAAGAAATGTATATAACAAACAAAACTAGAAGAATCAATAATTTAAAGAAAATAAATACAAATGAAAATATAATAAAATTATTATTAGATGATTTAAAATTTAACAAAGAAGAATTATAAAAGTTATTAAATACTTATATGAAATGAGCTGTATATTTGAAAAATTTGAAGAATATCTAAGTCTACTAAATTTATCCAATAGAGAAAGCATAAATGAAATAATATAAGAAATGAATGAACAAATAAGAATATTATACATTAATGAAAATAAATATCAAGCTCAAGAAGATCTTCCAGAAAATTTTAGATTAGCATCATATATAGAAATGTTAAGAAAAGAAAGATTAATGAAAAATATTAGAACCACATTAATCAATATAAGAAATAATCTTACAAGAGCACCTTGAAAATTATAGGTACTAAAAAGAAAATTTTTCATGTCAAGCTAAGCTTGTCTTTTAGTGAAAGTAGTATTTTTAAAAATGAAAATGGAAAGTTGGGTAGAAATGAAAAGATCCTTTATCCTAAAAGTAAAAACGGCACTCATGAATTTATTAGCATCATTAAATAGAATTAGATAAAGTTTATATATTTGTAACAATTTTTTTTTCTTTTTAACATAGCAAGGAAAAAATTCGTGGATAAAAAGAATATATTTTTCCTCTAACCTTAATGATAACTATGGAAAATGCATTCTCAAAAGCCCAATTAATAGAGCCAAACAACATTTGGGACGGCCCAAGTCCACTAGCTAAAAGGCAAAGCGTGAACTGTAAGATAACACAGGGAAGTGTGGTGTCCGATTGGACTGATGGGACACCCTGTCCTGTCAGCCCATTGACACAAGCTAACGCCCATACTCTCCATCCACTTCCTGTCACATCGCCGCTCACCTACTCTGACTGTCGGTTATCACCCCCCAAGGCACTCAAGTACCCCTCCAAAGACCTCATATAAGTAGCCAATAAATACAATGGCTCCAGGTGTTGAATATCAGATACTCTTTCTCTCCAAACACTTTTTCTCTAAAAGCTACTAACTTAAGCTTCGAAGTGCTAAAGCTCGGTTCCAATCGGGCACCCCCTTTTGCAGGTCCAACTGTCCGACCGGCTAAATCAACCGCTGGCTCTCCTTTTGCAGATAATTCAACTATCCAATCTGCTGCTTCGGCTACTGATTCCTCTCCCACAGACAAACCATTTTAGGTTTTATCATATTAACTGACTTCAACAAAAAAATATATATTCAACCAATCAAACATTTTCTTAATAAAATAATCATAACTTAATTTTATATATTTCCTTTTTACTTTTTCCTTACAGCCATTTTCAATTATATTTTTGAATATTTTGAAGTGTGTATCAATTTTGGTTCTTGGATTTTGAATTTAAACATATCTTTGATTTCCATTTACACGCACTGCTCCATCGAAATTTGGCACATTCAAGTGAATAACAAATTTCATATAAAAGGCCTATTTGTTTTTTTTAATACAACAATATTAATTTTATAGTGTGTAAACAAATTAAATTAATAATGAAACATTTCTATAAAGGTAATAAGGAAACCATTGAAAGACTCTTAATTAGCTTAGTAGAACCATCGTACCATTGTGTGCATGTCAGTTACACACCTTCCATGTACCTTTGATCAATCAAATTTTGTTGTTGGGTTCATACAAAAATTATAATCCAAAAATTAAGATTCTCAATTACATTAATTGTTGTATTCATACAAATTTTATAATCCAAAAAAAATCTATTTTATACTTTTATATATAATATTGCATACGTGAAAATAAAATACATAGAATTTATATGCAATATTGGATTTATTAAAAATATTAAGGTACTTTTTATGCTTTTAATGTCAAAATCAAAACATTTTAATTCATGCAATTGGTAAATTGTGTGAGTGTGTGTATCAAATTTATAAATGTTTATTATGTTTCTTTTACTTATTTTTTGAAACTTAAATATAAAGGGAGATTTAAGGTCAACTATGATTAAATGAATTAATAAAAATACTTTGCCGATTAATTAAAAATATTAGACTATAAACCAATTTATTACTCATATATTAAATATTTAATATATTAAAAATTGAATATGTAATATATTAAAAATTAATAAAAGAATTAAAGTTTGTAACAAATAATGTAATATATTAAATAATACTAAAAAATAACAAAAATAAAAAATTTTAGAATGAAGAATAAGAGAATGAAAAATGGATTGAGTGAACAAAAAAGGAAGAATGAGGGGAGGAATGAAAATTTGATTTATATAATACAAATATAATATTAAAAAATTTAATTTTTGGGTTAAATTGAAAAAATTAAACATTCAGCTACTTTTCAGTAATTTGTCAGAATCCATATGAAACTTCTACCAACTGTAGCGATTTCAGACAGTTTGAAACCATTACAGTCTGCAACGATTTCAGACCTTGCAGAAACTGTCATCTCATCTGTCAATTCTGGCATGAAATCGCTACGTTTGTCAGCTATTTTGATCCAAAAATACCACTTTTGTAAATACTTTTTGATACTCTATTTTTTGTATTTTTTTAAAAAAATACATTATTAATAAAAATATCCCAATAATTTGCTCTCTTCAGCACCGAATTAATTTGACCAACATTGATTTGACACTAGCCACAACTTCCAAAATCTCATATTTTTCTTGCTTTTCATAGATTTTGTTTTTTCCTTTCTTGATTTTTCTTCTTTTTTCATTTTTGGCTGTTGTATTTTTTATCATCTGGTTTTTAGTTTATGTGGTGCTTTGAAACTGTTGATTTTGAATTTTGACTAAATTTTAAGTGTTTTCTTATGCTTACCGGGTTAAGATACTTGAGTTTTTGTATCAAAAGATATACATATGCATACAATATGTGTATACCATGATTAAATATCAATCCATAAATTCAGGTGCAATTTATAAGATATAACATGTATACTAAATAGGTGAGGCTCCAAAACATACCCTAGTAGGATTAGAGCGTGATTGAATATGTAATTAGTATGAGTGAATTGAGTTTTAGTGCACAATAGCATAAATTATTATTAGAGATGTAACCGAAATTTTTGTGTTTGTTGAGGGCATTTAGTAATTGTGCAAATGAAAACTTATATGCAAATGATTAAGGATTAATTGATAAAAGAAATTATAATTTAAATGATTGAGTAATTAAAAGTGTAGAGAGGGATTAAAAGAGAATTTAGCAAGCATTAAAAAGTTTGGCTAATGAGAAATTGACATTGGTATTTTTAGAAGCTTAAGAGATAAGAATGAATTAAGTAGGAGGAGGACCGCTATTTATGGCTTCAAGATTGAAATTTTCTACTCATTTCTCCTTCTTCTCCCTCTTCCCTAAAGGCTTTTTAAAATTCAGTCTTTGATGAGGGGAAGTGCTACAATTGTAGAGAGAGAGAAGGATATAACAACATGTTGGAGCTAAGGTTGAGGTGAGCAAGAGTAGATTTTTCTCTTCAAAATTTCTTTTACTGCATTTTTTAGATCGAGTGATTAATAGCTAAATGGTGATTAAATGATGTTTTAGAGAGATTAACTAGAGAAGATGCAGGACAAAGGCCAAGAAGAGATATATAACAAAAAAAAACAGAAAATAGATAAGCTTCAAATACGGTATGGGTATTTTACGTGTTTATGTATACACTTGTTTAATTAATGCAATATATTCTTGATTATCTGAGAGATATGTCAATGTGTATTTAGAGTTATAGTATGCATAAGAGATGAAGAATTGAAAGAACGATGATAGTTGTCAAATTCTGATGCAGGGTTCAAGTGACCTACAAGTAATATTTTATTTCTATCTTATATTAGAGAAATCCAATTGGAGTAATTCAAAATAGAGCTTAAACTAGACATCCAATCCTCAATTTTTTATGAAGGGGTTGAATTATGTTTTTAATCTTAAAACCATTGAAAATTGACTTGAAATAGACCAATGGTAGTGAACCTATCAAATAGAGAAGTTTGCACTCTTTTAGTGATATCTCTTGATTTAGATACCCAAATGACTTTATTTTAGTGTCTATGGAAACTAGATATTGTAATGGTCTTAACATCGGATTAGCAGTGAATAGTATTTTCTGATAATGAACTGTACTTTAAAGCTAAAAAGTACATCCGGAGGTGAAAAATATTTTATTCAATCATAAAAAAATATCGATCACAGTTAGTTCAGGGTTGAAATTTGAAGTGAAATCGAGATCAAATAGGATTTCAAAAGTAAAAAATATGAAAAATGAAGCGATTTGGTTTAAATTGTAACTAGGTTGATCTAGATTTGGCTGAATCTTTAAAAATAGCAAATGAGATCTAAAAATTGACAGAAATTGTAAATTTATCTAAAATGATGTATAGAATATTTTAGCTATAAAAATTTAATTTTTCGGTGATACCGATAATTATCGAATCGGATCGATATGATTGACTTGAACCAATAACGGACTTCGATTGGGCTAAAATTTTATGTACAACCTATTTTAAATATGATAAGAATGATAAAATTAAATTTGGGATGATTTGGATTTGTAAAGTGAGAACTATAAAAAAAATGGTATATTAGACTCGATTTTGGATTTTTGGGCCTAAATTAGTGGATTTGGGTTGAGCCAAAGCCCAACCCATTCAGTCACTATAAAAGCCAAGTGGGCAAGAGATTTTTGGCAGCCATCCTTATCCCTTTAGCCATCATCTCCCACCCTTGTGGCCGAACCACCATAGCTAACATTCTTTTAAATTTCTTCAAGTTTTCTCTTTCTTTCTCTCTTAATTCAAGCATCTTAAGTAAAGTTCTATCTCCCTAGATGATTCTTTAAGCCTCTATTCCTTGATTAGAGGAAGATAAGTAGGAGAAATCAAGTGAAAAAGTAAAATGTATCAAATTGAGGTAGGAGAAAATCATGGTTTTAATTTTTTTTAAAAGTGCCTACAAGTATTTTTAGGTGCCTAGAGTTCATTTGTATAGTTAATTTGAGCATTTGAGATAAAAAAAAGTAGTGTTTCTTATGTTAAAGAATTCGGCCATGGTAGGTTCTCCAAGTGAGGGACAATCATCGAAGGCCAAAGGAAAGAAGAAGGAAGCCTAGAGGACCTCAAGCTAGTGAGAAAGGTTAGTAGCTATTAAATTCATCTATTTCCCTTGAATTTGTATGATTTTTCTTTGTGTAACTGAGGAAAAATGTATGTAAAATTAAAATTGAGCTTAGATTAATGATTTAGGACTTTGAATATGGCTATTAGAGTGTTTAAATTGAATTAAAAGTATGTGTAAGGGTAGAAAACCTTAATTTGCCGAATGGTACCCTAAAGAAAATTAAAATATATTTTGTATATTTTTGATTATTTATGCCATAAAATGAACCTAGAGATGAATTATTGTGTTCATAAATTTTTGTAGAATTTATGGAAATTATTTAAGAATTTTGAGAAGAGAATTTGATTATGTACATAGTGTATTTATTGAATTATTGTGAAATAATTCATAAAATAAGTAAAAATGATGAATTATTGTGAAATAATTCACAAACTGTGCAAAAAAATAAGAAAATTGACCAACAGACTTACTGTAATGAAAAACTACCGAAACTGTTAAAAATCTAAAAAGTGAAGTGAATATTGTCCTTAGTAATAGTCAGGTGATTAAAATCTAGCTTAGGATATAATTGGCTAGCCATAGGGATACCTATATTACGATGCAAGTCATGGCAACTTACTTTGTTATAGTAGGATCGTACTGATCTCCCGTAATATCTGCTCTATTCTGTAATCTATTATGTGAGAAATGATCCTTTGTGGTTATTTTTCAGTCTATACTGTGGCTCTGTGGGGTCTGCATCGTATATATCATGTCTGAAAATTTCTGCTTGGATTGTACTAGGGGTATAAGTGTAAAAATAAGTTAAAAGTGCAAAAAGAAAGATAAAAATAAAGTTTAGAATGAAAAAAGATCTAATTGAAAAGAAATGAAAAGTTTAGGGGTAAAACGATAATTTTTTAAAATATTGAATTTAATAAGTAAAAGTGATAAATAAATGAAAGGAAAGGGTAAAATGGTAATTTAGTAATCGTACTGTCTAAAATTAAACTTTTGTAAATTGGAAAGATTAAAATATAATTTTGCATGAAAAAGTTAAAATAAGGATCAATTGGTAATTTTACATGCCAAAAATTGAATGAAAAAGTTAAAATAAGGATCAATTGGTAATTTTGCAAGCCAAAAATTGAATGAAAAGTGAAAATAAGTAAACTAGTGGCAATTTTTGTAATTAAAGTGTAAAGGGGGTAACTTTGTAATTAAATATAAAAGTAAGGACTAAATTGAAAAGTGTACCAAAATAATGGTAGTAAATTGTATTAATTATTAAGAACTTTGAAAATTGCATTTTTGATAGAAATTTAATGAATTTTGCATGAGTAATACAATTATACTTGTATGAGAAATACGCTGATTTATAGTCACCACTGAGACTTTTAATGTTCAATACATAATATTTACTGCATGCAAGTTCAAAAGATTGATTGGAGCAAAAAAGTACACCAGGAAGCCTATTTTGGAGAATAAAGACAATAGGGTTATTTTGTATTGGCATGTATATATAACTAGTTAAGCTTAAAGTAAGGATTTGGTATGTAATTGAACAGTTTTGTATATATGTATTTTGACAGGAAGTGAATTGAGTAATGTGTATGGAAATAAGAATGAATGGTGATGTATATAAATTATTTATAAACTGTTGTGCCCCTAAAGGGCTGTGGATTGTTTGATTTTCAGGTTGGGTAAGTAAGTTTCTAGGCATTATATTGCCGAATTTTTTGCAAAATGAATAGTAAAATTAGACAGTTATAGATCAGCGACAAGTTGGATTTATAAACTTGAATAATGGATAAGAATTGATAACTAAGGAATTAATTGGTTTATCATCTAATTTTAAGGAAATTTTTTTTGGTTTAATCGCTTAAATTAGTAGGATTGTAATAGTAATAGTGTTACATATACATAAAGAAATAAAAATCTAGAATACCATTTGATCTAAATCTGGCTGAAACCATGTTAAAATTGCAAACTAAAGTGAATTAGAAATTCTACCGTGAGAACCAAGCGAAATTTGAGGGTCTTACGATGGTTAGGATTTCCTGACCACTGTGAGGGTGCATTCTAGACTAAAATTTTTATCCTGAGATGACCCTCATGGTGGTCATGAATTGGTAACCACCATGAACCTTCCCCCCATTTTGGTTAAAATGAAAGCTTTTCTCATCCGAATGTAACATCCTTACTGACACAGTCAGATTGATTTAAGCATTTATCCGAAAAAATTTTTTCTATTAAAACATATACTGAATCTTACTTATCTATTGATTGCAAGATTTTTTTTCCATTCGGTAATACTTATAACTTAACCTTGCCGATTGACCTATAATTGCCCAATTTACTATTCACCAATTAAAATTTCGGCAATATAATGGCTAACAAAATGCCTAACTAACCTGAAAAATAGATAATTTCCACAGCCTCTCAGGGCACAACAATTCATAACAAATATATATATACATTCTATTCATCTATTCTCATATCAAACATACTCATTCAATTTCACTTCCTGACCATACACATATTTACATATACATCAATATACTAATCAAATACAATCAAATCCTTTACTTCAAATAGCTAAATATATACATGCCAAAACATAAAATAATTTCTAACTGTCTCTTTCTCTTCAAACTTTACTCTACTGTGTACTATGCTCCAACTACTTTTCAGAACCTGTACGCAGTAAACACTACGTGCTGAGCATTAAATATGCTCAGTGGTGACTATAAATCGAAGAATTTTTCAAACAAGTATAATTGCATTAAGTATGCAAAATTTCTCAATTAGTTAATAAAATGTAATTATCATTTCATTTGGCATTTTAAACTATTAATTACCACTAATATGGTAAATTTTCAATTCAATCATCAATTTTTCAATTAATTATAGAATTGCCCATTTTACACATTAATTATGATTTTGCCACTAGTTCATTTATTTTCACTCCACATTCATTTATTGGCCTGCAAAATTTTTGTTTGGTCCTTATTTGAACTTTTCATGTAAAATTTTATTTTAGTCCTTAATTTTTCAATTAATTACTGAATTGCCATTTTTAGACTTTAATTACAATATTGCCACTAGTTCAATAATTTTTCATTTTCAAATCATTAATTGGCATACAATTTACCAATTGGTGCCTATTTTAACTTTTTTAAGCAAAATTATATTTTAGTCATTTCACTTCTTAAAAGTTCCCTTTTGAACTGTTTGGTCACTAAATTACCATTTTATCTTTTTTATTCATTTCTTTGTTACTTTTACTTATTACATACAATATTTGAAAAAATTATAGTTTTGCTCCTAAACTTTTTATTTCTTTTTAATTAGGTCATTTTTCATTCTAAACTTCATTTTTAGATTTCATTTTGTACTTTTAACTTATTCTTATCATTATGCCCCTAGTATAATCTCTGTAGAAATTCTCAGATCGGATATATGAGACGTGAACCTCACAGGGCCACAATACAAACTGAGACTATGGAAGATCAGTGATCCTACCATAGCAAAGCAAGTTGCCATGACTTACACCATGATATAGGTGTCCCTATGACTAGCCAATCATATCCTGAACTCTATTTTAACCACCTGACCACTACTAAGGGTACAATTCTTTGCTCATTATAGAATTTCCTTTCACATTTTGATATTTTCATTTGCTTTTCAATTTCAGTACAATTTTCACTCAATTATGATATCTTCACAATAATTCATCATTTTCACTTTACACATTATACTTTTCATTGGATTTTCATTTCAATACATTAGTTAGTCAATTTTGTCATCACTCTTTGTACATTTTATGAATTATATCACTATAATTCATTATTTTACACTCAAATTATGAATTAATTCTCAATAATTCAACAAGTTCACTTTATACATAAACTAATTTCTTCTCAAAAATATTTAAATAATTTCCATAAATTCTAAATAAATTCATGGATACATTATTTCATGCCTAAATTCATTTTAAGATATTAAACATTAAAAATACACAAAATACACACTAATTCAAGTTAGGATACCATTCAGCCAAGGTAGTTTGTCCACCTAACCATTACGTTTAATTCAATTTAGGCTTTCTAATAACCATATTTAAGGTTCTAAATTATTATTCTAAGTTTAATTTCAATTAAACATGAATTTTCCCTAAGTTTGCTTAAATTTTGTAAAACAAAATCATGCCAAAATAAGAAAAATAGATAGATTTCATAGTCACTAATCTTTTTTACTTGCTTTATCTTTCTTAGGCTTTCTTTTTCTTATCTTTAGCCTTAGAAACTCGTCCATCACCTTGAAAATCTTCAAGGGACCGAATTCTTCATCAATAGAAATACTATGATTTCAATCTCTTTTGCTCAAATTGACATCATAAATGAACTCTAGGCATCTAAAAATACTTGTAGATACCCTTAGACCAAATTAAAATCTTGAATTTTACTTGCCTCAATTTCACCTCTTTCACTTTCACACTTGATTTCTCCCATTTATCTTCCTTTAATCAAATAATAGAGGATTAAAGAATCATTTAAAGAGGTATAATTTCATTTCATATGCTTGGATTAAGAGAAAAAAAAGAGAGAAAACTTAAAGTAAATGGAGAAAAAAGGAACAATGGTGTATTCGGCCATGAAGGGGGAAGAAGAAGGCTAAGGAGATAAGATCTCTCCCTCAAAATATCTTCTTCCATTTATCTTTTATAGTGGTTGAATGGGTTGGGCTTTAGTTCAACCTAAAGCCCATTCATTCAAGCCCAAAAGCCTTATTTAGGCCCATTAAGTAATTTTTCTGTAATTCTCTAGCTTCACAAATCCAAATCAAGCCAATTTTAATTCCATCATTCTTATCATATTTAAAATAGGTTGTACACAAAATTTTATCCCAATCAAAGTCAGTTACTGGTTCGATTCAATCAGTTTGGTCCGATTCGATAATTATCAGTGTCATCGAAAAATTAAATTTTTATAGCAAAAATATTATAGACATCATTTTAGACATATCTTCGAATTATGAAAATTTTTAAATATCATTTGCTATTTTTAAAGACTCGATCAAACCTATACCAACCTAGTTACTATTTAAATCGAACCACATCATTTTTCGTGTTTTTGACTTTTGAATGCCTATTTGACCTTGATTTCATTTTAAATTTCAATTTTGGACTAACCATGATTAATATTTTTTGATGATTAAATAAAATAGTTTTCACCTCCGAATGTACTTTTTAGCCCAAAATCACTATTTACTATCGGGAAATATTGTTCACGGCTGATCCGATATTAAGGCTGTTACATTAAAAGTCATTGAATCCCATCCAAACTTTCTTGGATGTTTATGAAACTTTATAAACACATGTTTAGGGTTAATATATAATATAATGAACATGAAATAATCATTTTAACATTAACATATAGATTGTAATAAAGGCATGTAAAGTTAATAATAAGTGCTTACATGGTTTTTATTATATTTTACCTTAATGTACATATTATTTAATCGTATCTTGTATGTTTAGGTGTAATTGAACATAGATATTATATGAATAGCGTTATATTGATATTGTTATATGTTATACATGATATATTTTAGAATGATGATTATTCTAACATAAATGTATTGTATGTTAAGTTAATAAGTGACCATGAGTGTTTTTGCTGGTAAGTGGTTTATAATGAAGTGTAATTAACATAATTGATTATAAGAATAAGGTATATATTGTATTTTAGTGTATGGTGGATACATGAGTGATTAGTGTAATGAAGTAATTTAATGAGAGAAACCTTTATTTTGGGCCTGAACTTGATATAGATGTGGACATATATGAGATGGTGATCTTATACCTTTTGGTTAGGGGTGAGCAAACTTTGGTTAAAATCGAAAAATCGAACCAAACCGATTGATTTTTTTAATTCGATTTGGTTTTTCAATTCGATTTTGATTTGAAATTTTAAAGAAGTTTGGTTATTTCGGTTCGATTTTGGAAGGAGAAAACCGTAGAAAAATCGAATCGACCAAAGTTTTACTTAATTAGGTAATTTTTTTGGATTTTTTAATTGGATAAGTATTTTATATATGTAAATTATTTTATTTTGAGTTGCAAATTATATGAAGAAATTTATCAATTATTAACATCTATTTTTTTAGTTGATAATTTGGAATTTTGATGATTGGATAAAGGTAGATGGAATGAAAAATTTTATTCAATAGTTTTTGTTGTATTATTTATTATGTATTTTGATTTGTATCTTTAATTTTGACTTGTATTCTATACAATTTGGATGTTTTTACTTTAGTATATTATGATTTGTAATTTTGTATAATTTTTAGACATAATTTTTTATTTTTTTTTAAATAGTTATAATTTTCAGTTTTTTGGTTAATCAAATCAAAATAATCGAAAATTTTGGTTTGGTTAGTGTTCGATTATTTTATTAGTTCAGTTTGGTTGGCAAAATTTTCAAAAGATTGATTTTTGGTTATTTCGATTCGATTATTGAACCGAACTGATCGTTGCATTCTCCTACTTTTGGTATCTAATATTGGTACCGTAATGGTATCTAGTGAATCGATACCTTTTGGTATCTATTGTTTACAATGTAATGGTGTCTAATGAATCAATATCTTTTCATATCTAGTTTTTGGATCTTGATGGTATATGGTGATTTGATACCTTCGGGTATCTAGTATTGACACTTTAATGGTATCTAGTGATTTGATATCTCCGAATATCTAGTGTTGACACTGCATTAGCGTCTAGTGATTTGATATTGGTATGGTATCTAGTGATTTGATATCTCCGAATATCTAGTGTTGACACTGCATTAGTGTCTAGTGATTTGATATTGGTATGGTATCTAGTGTTCCTTATTGTCCACACCTATATTGAGTTTAAGCTATAAAAGTGATTATATGTTATAATGTAATTAGCAGAATGTTAGAAATAAGCATGATTTAGAAAATTATTGATTTATTAGTGAATATTATTGTTAAAACTGATAATTGTGTATAGTTAATGTATGTGTATGGATGTGCATGGTCCATATATTATATGATAATTACAGTAAAGTGCTAGTTGAATGTTTAGAACTATGTGGTTTTTATTTTCGATTTCGGGATATGTAGGAAGTTTGGAATACAAATTCTAAGTTCGAACCAAACACTATATGTATTGTAAAATATTTAAGTGTTATTGGCAACTTTAAAGCAGTAACTCAATAAGGAGATTTTAAGTGATCTTAACTCGAATAAAATGGAATAAATGTCTAGTAAAGGTAGTTGAATAGGAGTGAATAGTCGATTGATTCATATACCTAAGAATAATTCTAGTTAATGAAAGTTAGTGCTTCTTAAGTTTCTGAAGAAGAGTAAAGTTTAGTGGTATAAATAGTGGAACAAACTACTAAAATTATAAATTAATTAAGTGTGTTTTTAGTTGTATTTAGTAAACTTTTATTACGTATGACTTAGTTTAAAATGTTGCTTGAGTAGGTTTAAAGTTGAAGACATTTCGGAGGCTAGGATAATGGTAACTACGAAGAATTTCCAAGAGATGTAGTGTAGACCATAAAAAGTATCATATATTGTAAAATTTCTTAGATGTATATCTAACTAAAATTTAGATAGATTTGTCCATGTAATAAAAACTTTGTAGTTGAAATAAAAATTTTAATTTTAATGCTATTTAGTTTTTATCAATGTAGCTTGAGTTATCTAATGATGCTAATATTGGTTAAATTGATGTGATTATTAGTGAATGTAGCATCCATGAATTCTCTCGAGGGGTACTAGGGTGTTACAAGATGTATATACCATCAATAAATGACCATCCAAAAATTCAAGTGCAATTCATAAGGTATACAAATGTATACCATATGTATGTATCATACATATATACCATCAATAAATGACAATCAACAAATTCAAGTGTATTTCACAAAATACATATGTGTGTACCACACACATATACCATTAATAAATGACAATCTACAAATACAAGGGCATTTCACAAGGTATACACGTGTGTGTACCACATGTGTATACCATCAATAAATGAGAGAAAAAAATTTAACCGAATTTTAGAAGGTAATATATATATATATATATATATATATATATATATATATATATATATATATATATATATATATATATATATATATATATATAAATTAAACCATTCAACTGCAACACCAACACCAACACCAAGCTTCTGAATATTCCAAAAAAGCCAAATATGGATCATAATTTTTCTTTTTTATTTTTAAAGTGTTAATTTTCATATGGATTCATATTATTTCAAGCCAAAACATATTAATTTTTTCTTGCACATAATCGAGGATTGTTGGTGTAACATCACATAATTAATATCGTACTATTTTTTCATTTTTTACTTTTTTTTCTTTTTCTTTTCTTTTGTGGTCTAAATTCTTCATTTGTGTCATGTTTTTCCAATATTGTTTCCCCTGGCATGGCCATAATGGCATGAATATGTTTTAAATCTGCTCCAATTAATTTATTCCAAAATAAATAAATAAAAGAAATGCTCCCATCCTTTTTTTTGATATTTTTAAATAAAATTTAAATTATATTTATATGTAACTTTTAAATTTTTAATATAATTTAATTTATTTTTTTAATTTTTTTTCAATAAAATTATAATCAATTAAATTTAATAATTTAAATTTAGCCCGTTAGATCCTAATGGGCTACAATTGGCTTTTTGGGCTTTATTTGTCCACATGGCATGTGTCAAAGCGTGTTTAATTCCATTTTACCTAATAATTAGAGAAAATTACCCCAGTTGCCAACTTTTTTTCCCTTTTTCAAAAAATACAACTATTTTTTTTTTCATAAATCTCACTTTTTAAATTTTTATTTTCATAAATACAACTTTTTTTTTAACTAAAAAACGATTGCAATTCACAGACATCTATTTCAATTTTCAACTCTTCCACTTTGGTCCTGCTAAAACTTCTGATATCTCTTTCAATTTCTTCAATTTCTCTGTAACCCAACCATCTCCATTTTCATCTTCTTTACTCCATAAATACTCCTTCTTTCTTCTCCACCAGACTCCATTAAAACAGCAATAACCAGAGTACCTCTCTTCCTCTTCATAACCTTCGATGTCCTCCACCTTTGTTGCAGCTTCCATTAGTACCAGTTTGAGATTCTATCAATTACAGTGAAAAAAAAAGGTGATACAATTTCAAAAGCTTATTGCTTGAGATTGAGCTGTGTAATTATGATTTAGTAAATTCAATTATTATTTGCTAGTTAAAAAATGGAAGCCGTGGAATCAGTAAAGGAGTTTGAAAATGAGAACTCACAGCGGATGCCACAGAAGAGAGGACCCAAGCCGAAGAAAGGAATGAAAGAAAGCAGCTTCGAATCGTGTATAGCAAGTGCTCCACGTACACGGTCTAAGATAGCTCCAGGTTGGACCACCAAAGATTCACTCATTCTTGTGAACGAGATCTCTGTTGTTGAAGGGGATTGTTTGAAGGCTTTATCTTCCTATCAGAAATGGAAAATTATTGTCCAAAACTGTGCTGCTTTAGAAGTACATCGCACTTTGAATCAGTGTCGGACCAAGTGGAACTCTTTGATCGCTGACTATAATCGCATCAAACAATGGACTTCCAATTCCAACACTCATTCTTATTGGATTTTGGATTTCGAGCACAGAAAAAAATTCCAACTTCCCCAGCATTTCGATAACGATCTCTTCGTGCCTATTGACAATTATGTGAAGGCCCAGAAGGACCACACCGATACTGATCCTGAACCCGAGGCTGACCTTCTTAACGTCGTTGTCAAACTAGGCATGTTTGTTCTTCTCACTACCATACTGGCTTTCTTTTTCAGTACCTCATATTTATATCTAAAACTAAGTATTGCTACTAGATGGCATAGATCCCCTAATCTTATTGCTGTTCTACTAAAAGCCTTTGAATGCTATATTAGGTAGTTTGACAGGAAGACTGCGTGATCTCTATTTCCATACTATGCAGAATTGTCAATTTTATCTCATTAATGCTTGCTTTCGAACTGAAGTATTATCATGAAATTGAAGATAGAGCTGCTTTGTTGTATAAAAGAAAAGTAGCTTTTTCACGAAAATTTTTCCCCTAGAACCATTGTGCCATAATTTTATATTTTTGTGTAATATTGTAACATTGAATTATGAATTAATTAACTAACATTATAAATAGCACTGAAAATGATCTAAAACAAAACCTAATGCACATACTATAAAACAAAACAACTGGAATAAATAAAATTACAAGCTAAATTAACAAACAACGGAATAATCTTGAAAAAATGATATACGCACGGTGTACAGTGTGTACTAGATTTACATACTGTATATAGCACATACACTCGGTGTGTACATGATATACACAATGTGTATAGCATGTACATATTATGTGTACTAGATGTACACACTGTGTACAATATGTACACACGGTATGTACTAAATGTACACGCTGTGTATAACACATACACACGGTGTGTACATGATATACACACTTTGTATAGCATATACATATTATGTGTACTAGATGTACACACTGTATATACTAAATGTACACACTGTTTACTAGATGTACATACTATGTACAGCATTTATACACAGTGTGTACTAGATGTACACGCTGTATATAGCACATACACATGGTGTGTACATGATATACACACTGTGTACAGTATGTACACACGGTGCGTACTAGATGTAAACATTGTGTACAGCATGTACATATTATGTATACTAGATGTACACACTGTGTACAATATGTACACACGGTATGTACTAAATGTACACGCTGTGTATAATACATACACACAGTGTGTACATGATATACACATTTTGTATAGCATATACATATTATGTGTACTAGATGTACACACTGTTTACTAGATGTACATACTATGTACAGCATTTATACACAGTGTGTACTAGATGTACACGCTGTATATAGCACATACACATGGTGTGTACATGATATACACACTGTGTACAGTATGTACACACGGTGCGTACTAGATGTAAACATTGTGTACAGCATGTATACACTATGTGTACTCGATTAGTTTTAATGTATAAAAATATTGAATATATATATTAGTTTTAATGTAACAACCAAAACGCCAATGATTGAATTATTTGCTACCAACTGATGAACTATAAACATGACAATTCAAAATTTATGAACATTTTATTTTCATGATATGTGGAATTATATAAGATGAAAATGAAAGTTCACCAATTGAATAATGCAATTTCAATAAAAAGAATCCCAGGATTCTTAAAATGTACCAAATCCAACCTTTGTTGTTGGTGTAATATTGATAATGATATCATAAAACTATTCAATCATTGGCAATCTCGTCCATCAAAGACAGTTTCTAACGGAATGACAAAAAAAGACTTTAATTTTTTTTTCTTATTATTGCTTTTTTAGGACTAAGATTTCTTTTCAACTATTATTATGAGAGATTCAATTGAATTTCGAATGCAAATTTATAGTTTTAATCACCATACTAATATTATTAAATTAAAATTTATTGATTTATAAGATTTGAGATTCAAATTGACCGACATGAATAATCAAAATTCATACTAAAAAAAATTGTGAAAACTAATAAATTTATGGATAATTTTGGTCCCTTATTCAAAGTTTTTTGAGTTGATTAATTGATATCATATATTATATAGTCCTTGATTTTATTGTGTAATGGTTGAACAGGTACTTGAATGATGAAGGGCGTGAAGGGGGATCTGAGAGGTCAGAGATCAACAAAATATTTGCAGACATGGATCAGAATTATTCAGGTTGGGTAAAAGGTTTTGCCCCAGTAGCAGTTGCTGTTGACAACAAAGAAGCAATATCAGATTTGAAAACAGTTTAGGGAGAATGAACCATAAAGTAGCACTTAGTGTTGCCCAAACTGTTTTTTTGAGTGACCTAAGAAGCATTTTGCCCCAAGTTTCAGTTCCTTCCACTATAATTCAACCTGCAGAAGATCCCATGGTTCCTGAATTTGTTGCCCATTCCATGAAGAAACAACTTGGTGCTCCATTTCTGGAATGAGGGAGAGGGCATCGAAAGAGGAGGGAGAAGAGAAGGGAACGGCAGCCGGAGAGTGGAGGGAGAAGGCAACGAGTTCTAAGGGGGAAGCTCCACTGTTAGTTGATAAGAAAGTTAGGAAAGTTAAAGTAAAAAGTTGTATTTTTGAAAAGTTAAGTTGTATAATTGATATTAAAAATTTAAAAAATTGTATTAATGGAAAAATTATGATAGGGTTATATTTTTTGTTATTTTTATTTTTTTTCTGTATATTTTTGTAAAAAGCCCTAATAATTAGTGCCTACGCGGACATCTCCTGCTTTTGTAAGTGTAAAATTTGGTAAAAATTACTTTTGATGAAATCAGAAAATTTTGATTATTTCATAAATACAAAAATTTCTTTTACAAGACAACATTTTTAGTGATTTAACGTTATATTTTTACAGTTATGAATATAAAAAAATAAAAAATATTTATCTAAATTAGGTCTATAAATAAATTTGTGAACAGAACTAATAAAAGAAATACCATGTAAAATAAAAAAAAAAAAGCAAGACGAGTTGACTTTGACTATATAAGACTCCTATGCAAAGTTATAATAATAATAATAATAATAACAATAATAATAATTTACGCCAAATTTACCAAATAAGAAAAAAATATACTTTAAAAAATACTTTGTGCATATTTAAAATAAAATAAATAAAAAGAATATTAAAAGAGGGAGAAAAATGGGAAAATAATGAGACAGAGAATGTTAGATGTCTTAGAATTACTCAGGCAACATAAGGGCAGAGCCAGAGGAGAGGAGAGTTGCACGCTCCCTAGGATTTTGTACACGAAATCTATAAATAGGAAGGATTTATCATAATTTATCCAATCAGTGACCGAATCAATTGATTTTGCTTATTTTAGTGATCCAAATCGATCAATTTTTTTTCATCACGATTTCAGTCCAATTAGGCTCTAAATTTCCGTATAATTTAAGTTTCCTCAAGTTGAACTGATTTATTTGTTTTAATAATTTATTTGAAATATTTTAATGGTATGCAATCGAGATCATGTTGTTGGGTGGAATGGAAAGAAAAATCTAAATTTTAAATAGCTTTTTTTTTCCTTTATTTTTTTAAATATTTGGCATTATATGGATTAATAGAAAATTACTATCTTGGGAAAATTGGTTGGTTAAATGTGAAAACAGGGTGCCGATTTATAGCATAAAGGGCAAAAACTTTATCAGAATATTGACAAGTGGCTGCTTTTTTATGAGTTTTTGAAAAAAAAAAAAGAGTCAAACATAATTAATCCATTGCAATTAACCTTAGATTCTAAGAAAAGAATATCCTTAATTTAATTTCGAAGCCTAATCTTCTTTAAATTGCATGCCCAGTCAGATTAGGGTAAGCATCCATATTAATTATGCACGTTCCTATTATCTTTAAAAAGTAAGTACTCCCACATCCATCCACGTTTACCATCTTACCTTCCTATTACTTTCAATGCATATAACAACTTGAATAATTTCCACACCTATGATATGATCTTTAACGTCAATATATATATATATACTATTTTTTAGAAAATTATTTTACATATTTAAAAATTGTAATATTTTTTTAATTATACATATATATTATAATGTTTGTAGAATTTATATATATATATATATATTATTGATAAGGGTATAATATTCTTAGATGAAAATCAATGGGATGGTGGTGGCGGCGGCAATGGTGGTGTGGTAACAGCGGCAGCTGTGGCAGTGATAGCAGCGATGATGGTGTGGTGACGGCGGCAATGGTGACGGTGATAGTAGTGCTTGTGGTGTGGTGGTAGCCAAATTAAAAAAAATATAATTTTTTAACGAAAAACAAAATAATACTTTAATTAAAATATAAAAAATGGCAACAAAATAAAAAGGAACAAAAATTTTAAAATTCAAGAATGATGCCTTTAAATAACGTAAAAATAATTTATTTTAATTAAAAAAATATTAATTTTGTCGAACAAGTTTTTTTTTTTTAAATAAGACAAAAACGATGGAAACAAAATGTAAATGAACACATCCCGAATTGTCCATGGTTTAGTTTAATGTTTTATTCTAGATTGGTTTTGCAATATTTTATAGATTTATTTAGATTATATATTAATATATTGTAAATTATATATAATATATATATAAATGTATAATATTTTTTTAGAAAAAAAAAAGCAATAATATGAGTAGATGACATTATAGCAAAAAATTTAGGTTGCCTTCAAGTCAACCCTAATCTAACATTTAATTTTCGGTTCGAATTTAAATCGCGTCATTTTTTTGTTTTACATATTGAATTCAAATACTTTTTCAAATCGATTCATAATGAATTTCAATTTAAGGTAAAACATTTATAGATATAGAAAAAAAAACCTTACAATTGGTAAAAATGTCTCCATTTTTAGTACTCTTCTCTCGACATTTTCTTTAGAATACTTTTTAAATACATATATGGACATTTTAACTCTAAAAACAATTTTAAAGGCAAAATAGAGCTGCAAAACAAAGTAAAATAATACTTTATTCCTATTTTATATTACTAAATTTGAGCATCCAATTCAGAGTAAGATAACTTTTTTTTTCAATCATTTAGAGAGATTTTTAGATTTTTGCAAAAGAAAGAGTGTGCTATTTACTAGCGGTTAAATTTAGGCTATGTTTGGTTCACTGTACTGTATTAGCCTGTATAATATTAGTCTGTATAATATTAGCCTGTATAGTATTAGCCTGTACAGTTTTAATCTGTATTATATTATACAATATTTGGTATAAAATTATATTAGTCTGCACTATTTTATACTGTGTTTGGTATATAATATCGTACTGTATTATTTTAAAAAAATAAAAAATTATATAAAATTAAACCATTTTTAATGTTACCAATTCAGACAAAAGTATTAATTATAAATTACAATTTTTCGTACATTAATAATTTTTTTTTAAAAAGGCATAAATTTCTTAAAATACAAATATATATTAATAGATAAATTAAATATTAAATAAATAATAATATCAGAATCTTGAACCTTTTGAACTTGGCTTATTGAGCCCCTAAATTTTTCAAAAGCTTTTTCTTTTTGAATTGCAACAGGTCTCCATAGACCCAAAAAGATTTTTAAGCATTGGTTCCGTGGTGGATGCTGTCGAGTATCTACATTCGGGTAAAAGTCTAGGCAAGGTATACTCATCTTCTCATATCTCTTTATTATTTTTTGAAAAGATAAATGTTCAATGATACAAATGTTCTACGCATCTATTTATTGTCTTTTAAGAAATAATAATGCTTTATCATTCAAATTTCAGGTTGTTGTTTGCATCCATCCAACCTTCAGCGAACAATTGGCAAAACTATGAGCATCTATGATATGTTACCACTCTTTAGCATGCAAGAATGTGCAAGAGTACCAATGAAGCCCTTTCCGCCTTCTCTATACGTTACCCATAACATACAAGACAGGGTGACAAAATGCTAAGACTTCTAACCCTGTCAAAGAGGTATTAATATATTATAAATTATATATAATATATATATAAATGTATAATATTTTTTTTAGAAAAAAAAAGCAATAATATGAGTAGATGACATTATAGCCAAAAATTTAGGTTGCCTTCAAGTCGACCCTAATTAATCTAACATTTAATTTTCGGTTCGAGTTTAAATCGCGTCATTTTTTTGTTTTACATATTGGATTCAGATACTTTTTTAGATCGATTCATAATGAATTTCAATTTAAGGTAAAATATTTATAGATATAGAAAAAAAAACCTTACAATTGGTAAAAATGTCTCCATTTTTAGTACTCTTCTCTCGACATTTTCTTTAGAATACTTTTTAAATACATATATGGACATTTTAACTCTAAAAACAATTTTAAAGGCAAAATAGAGCTGCAAGACAAAGTAAAATAATACTTTATTCCTATTTTATATTACTAAATTTGAGCATCCGATTTAGAGTAAGATAACTTTTTTTTTCAATCATTTAGAGAGATTTTTAGATTTTTGCAAAAGAAAGAGTGTGCTATTTACTAGCGGTTAAATTTAGAGTTTTATTTTATTTCTCAAATTATTTTTTAGAGTTGTTAAAGACATGTAAATAGGGGTGTGCAAATGGTCGGTTCGGTTCGGTTTTGGATAGAACCGAATAAATCGAAAATCAAACTTCCTAAATTAAAAGAATCGAACCGAAAACCAAAGTTTTTAAAACCGAAACCGAATAGACAGAATTGATTTTGGTTCAGTTCGGTTCAATCGGTTCTGGATCAATATGAATTTCTTTTTTATTGGATTTTTAACCTATATGGGTCCATAAATTAAATTAATTTATATTCAACAAAATAAAATTATTTAAAATAACTAAAATTAAAATAATGTACCTAAATTTATTATATTTTGTCCATAATAAATACTAATCAAAATTATATTAAAAAATATACTACTAAAATAATATTTTAAAAAATACATTTAAAAAACTTCCAATAAAAAAATTATACATATTTGAAATTTGACACAACATTAAAAAAAAATAAGTAGATTAAGTGATTTACATTGAAAATACAGTTATACATTCCTCAACGTGAGAATCCTCTTTTGTTTCTTTCCTATTGGATTATTATTAGAAACAATTGGAAATTATAAGAAAGTTACAAATGCTAATAAATTAGAATTGGCAACTAATAACCTTAGAAACCAAGCATAGTTTTGGCCTTTCATGATTACGAAATTGGTATACGTTTCAATACATTAGGTAAACTCATATTGTCCCATACCAATGCAAGCAATAGTAATCAATTTTTCAGTAGTAAGATAATGCTTATTTTCTTAATTAATAGGCTACCCATACTTTGAACCTTATGGACCATACCTTTTGGTCATAAACGGAGGAGCATATCAACTATAAATTAATTTATAACCAAACTTGAAATTTTCTGTACAATGCTGACTAATAGATTAAATTTTTGTGATTGTATGGGACCAAAAACGTAATTTGCTTTTGTAAAGCAGAGTCAATATTGGGATTTTTTTTAAATAGTAATTTTTCAGAGTAAAATAAAACTTTTAAAGTAAAAAAAAAAGGGAAAATAAAAAATAAAAAACAAAAAAGATTAAAGTAAAAAAAATAGAATTAGATTTTTGTAGAGTAAAAAAATAAAAAAAAACTTTTAAAGTAAAAAAAATTGAGAAAAAAAAATTAAAGCAAAAAAATAAGAAAACAACAATATGCATTTGTAAGATTCGAACCTGGTACCTTCGGAAGTTTTGTGTGCTTCCACACCACCAATCCAAGTTACATTCTATGATAGATTATTACTACAAAATATATATGTATAAAAAATTTGATCGGTTTGGTTCTTTCGTTTTTCAATTTTAAAAACTGAACCGATTAAATTAATTTTTTATTTCGATTTAAAGTTGAATGGACCGAGAATCTAAATAATTGAACCAAATAGACTAAAATTCATTCGGTTCGATTCTGCACACCCCTACGTGTAAATAAGGTTATATGAAGGGTTTTTTTTTTTTATAAAAATATTAGATTATTGAAGCGTATTAGATTTTATTTAGAGGGTGTGAGGTATTTTTATGAAAATGCAGCATTTTGCTCCACTATAGGGTTGGATTGTGTGTACTTGATGTGGGCCTCACTTATCTGAAGACACAATACATGGCTGCATTATTCAATGCGGCAAACCTAGCCCATCTCTCTCCTTCACGTGGTGCGCTCCAGTTAAAGACGCAATGGATGGCTACATTATCAGTCGGTCCCTCACTCTCTTTGCCACGTGGCGCGCACTGGTTGATCAGGCTTAAAATAGCAAAAAGCAAATAAAAGCCACTAATTGCTCAAAATATCTTTATATAAAATTAAAATAACAAAATAGAGATTGATAAAACATTTAGGTAGTACGATTTAAATCTTTATACTATGCAGCAAGATTTAATATCAATGCATTATTATATATAATTTTATTAATAATATATGACACTAAAAAATGAAATTATCATAACGATACATTATTATAAGTTTAATTTTTCTAATGAAGAACTATACATAATAACTTGGGGCACCCAAAGTTAAAAAAAAAAAAAAGAATATAATTTTAATTTAAAGTTCTACACTTCTAATATATATTTTATTTATTTATATGTAGAAAATTTCAAAAAGTTAAAATGAAAGTATATTTCATTTATTTAAGATTATCACATATAACCGTGTACGTTATTTTTCAAGTTTTGGGAACGAGAACCCTTAGCTCCCCTTGTCTTCGCCATTGATAAGATGAAACCTTAACTTGCTCATAACTTGAAGTATGGTCCATGACTCTCTAGAAATAGACTGAATAAAAATTAGAAATAGTTTAATAAATCTTTTTTTCTTAAAGAATCTTTCTCTTATTCAAAAGAGAGAAAATTTTCAGCTTTATTTAATACATAAATTTATAAAAAAAAACTTATTATTTTTAATAACTAAATTGGATCACTTTTTTAAACTCATCCAGTTGTAAATAAAATCATAATAATTAATAAATATTGAATTTAAACATTAAATCGAAAAATGATTGTTTCAGAATTTAAAATTAGTTTTTAAAATATTTGTTTGCAAAGTCATTTATACCAAATAACTCGACGTGCTAATTTCATTTTTCAGTGTCATATATTATTAATAAAATTATATATAATAATGCATTGATGTTAAATTTTGTTGCATAGTATAAAGATTTAAATCATTTTGTCTGCAGGTTTTACCAATCTTTATTTTGCTATTTTAATTTTATGTGAAGACATTTTGAGCAATTAGTGGCTTTCATTTGCTTTTTGCTATTTGGAGCCTGACCAATCAGTGCATGCCACATGGCGGAGAGAGGGAGGGACCGGCTGATAACGTAGCCATCCATTGCATCTTCAACGAGAGCATGCCATGTGGAGGAAAGAGATAGGCCCAATTTACCACGTTGGATAATGCAGCCACGTGCTGCATCTTCAGATAAGTTAGGTCCACATCAGGTACATGCAATCCAATCCTATAACGCAGCAAAATACTGCATTTTTGTAAAAATATCTCATATTCTTTAAATAAAATTAGACACACTTCAATAATCTAATATTTTTCTAAAAAATATTATTTAAAAAAAATCCCCTTTGTGGAGACAGTTTTTGCCAATGTTATTAAAATCGGACCGGATCGATCGGTTTAATCGTGAATCGACAAACCAACCGATTGATTTAATTGCTTAAAACCAAATTGGCAAAAAGTCGAATTGAATCGAAAAACCGAACAAAATCGGATTTTTGGCTAAAAAATGTAAAAAATCCTAATTTTTTTTGTATATTTTCATCACCCATATATATATATATATATATATATATATATATATATATATATATATATATATATATATATATATATATATATATATATATATATATAAATTAATATTTTAAATTCTAAATATGTCACTTAATAATTTAATATATTTGTTATCTATTTGAATTTATTGTAATTAAATATAATTATACTCATATATACAAGGTTAATGTTTTCTGTGTTTACTTCGTTAATACTCCATCTAAACATGAAATTTTTTTTTCATGATATGATTGTATTTTTATGTTTCTAACATATGATATTCAAAAATCAATAATTAATCACTTATAATAATAAAATTAAAATTATATTTTGTAACTTATTATTAGGATATTTGTGACATATTAATTTTTAAAGAATATTTTTTTATTTTTATATAATAATATTTATAAAATTAGAATAATTGATAATATTTTAAAAATAAAAAAATTCAATTAAATCGATTAAATTATAAATTTTTAATTTCATTAATTTTTTATTCGATCCGATTTTAATAACATTAACTTTTGCTATAAGTACAAATAACATTGCCTTTTTGAAACACTTAAAAGTACTTCTACCATTGTCGAGCTGATGTTTGATGAGGTATTGCTTTTTGAGTTGAACAATGAAGGATGTATTGGACAGCCAATCAAACTTATACGATGACCATAAGTCTTGTCCTTATTCATAAAAAAACACCTTATACGATGAGCTTATTTGTGAACAATAATTAATTATCCTCGGTGATTGGTCTTCATGTTTGTCGTGTAATCTCTTTAACTACAAGACATTATTGTTTATATTGTTGGAGTTCTTTTCCTGTACTACCCTCATACTATTAGTTGTATTGCTAATGGGTGATTGATTTTTTGCATTTTTGGCAATATATATAGTTATTGATTCTTGCTATATATGTTTTCTCTTTTTACCATTCCTCCCGTCTTTTTTTTTTCTATATATCATATATTAATATTATTATTATATTTCTTTGCCAGAAAAATATATTTTATATTTTAAATCAAATATGTATATATATAATTTAAATTTAAAATTGTACATATAATATATTGTGTCTAATCTAATTATATTTATGTATATAGAGCTTTGTAAAATTGAAATGGAATCAAAACTCAAATTGAACCATAGACAATTTAATCTATTTGGTTTGATTTTTCAGTTTTGAATTCATTTAGTTTGTTCTAAATGTAAAATTCGATTTAGTTTGATTCTCGTAAACTTAAAATTGAAAAAACTCAACTAATCAAAGTTTAAAAAATGTATATGTATAAACTTTAAATTTTTTCATTGTTTTGGAATTCTGTCCATTAATCCATTGGAAAATCATCCGCCATTGTTTAGTCTCTTAAAAATATTTTTATTGTTTTGAAGCATAAGTTTTTTTTTTTAAATGTAAATTATTAAAAGTGATTGAAATGTAATGATATTTTAAAAATAAAAAATAATATAAAATTAAAATTTAATTCAATAATTTAAAAAATTTATAAAATAATTTTAACTTTAATTTGAGAATTTATTTGACTCGACCCATTTGATAGATGTAATAGTTAATAACCAATTTGCCTCTTGTCTACCATAATAATTGATGGTGGTCTTAATCAATTGTGTAAAATTTCTTACCTTGTTAGAGTAGCTGAGTGCATTAGTAATCATAATTTCGGGAGTTGGCCGTTACTCTTTGTCCCGACTCCATATTCATCATCTATTTTCAAAAACTCATGATTTTTGGTATCCAAAATATGTACGTAACTCGCTGACATCAAATGCTTGTAATTTGATCAAATCCATAAATAAAAATAAATAAAAAAAAACTTAAGGTACGTTCGGAAAGAATTTTATTTTTAATTTTTTAAAATAAAATCAAAACAATTTGGCAATTTTTTTTTTCATTTTGATATTTACAAAAATTTTAAAAATTAATCTTCACATTAAAAATAGAAATTAAAAATTTTTAAAATATAATTTTTAGAATTTTGCTTTTACCAATAATTTAATTAATTTATTCTCATTATCTTCATCGTTACCACCACTATCACTACATCGCTGCTGCCATCACCATAATCATCATCATCATCATTGTCGGTGCCATCGCTACTATCACCGCTGTCGCCATTGTCGCTACTACCACAAATACTGTTGCTAACGCTACAACCACCACCACCAAATCGCCACCGCCATCATTAGACCAACATCATCACCGTTACTGTTGCCGCTATCACACCGTCACTACTGCCATCACCACATCATCGTCATCACCCCTACCATTGCTGTCACCATTACCATCACCATCACTACATCACCATCACTGTTAAAATCATTATCATAATATATATGAATAATTAAAAAAATATGATATAGTTTTTTAATTATATAAAATATTTTTTAAAATAAATAATAAAAATTGAAAATAATTTTTAAATTTTAAAAAATAAAAAATGAAAATTTATAATTTTACTGGATGCACCATTAAATTTCAGATATATTTCTTCACCTTTTAATAATAAATATAATATAAATTAGTTGATTAAGGTCTTGCATTTCATCGTGGCATTAATGGTGATAAAACTTGCAAACTTTAAATAATCGAATCTTCTCTACTCCAAAGCTATTAAATCCCCACTTCATATATATATATATATATATATATATATATATATATATATATATATATATATATATATATATATATATATATATATATGTGTATATTGCAATTTTTTAGGAAGAAGGAGGTGGGCCATAGAATTATTATGCCATCATAGCACACTGATTTCTTGAAGAAAAGTATTAAAAATGAATTAATCCTTATTTTCTTGAAAATACATAATTTTAAGTTCTTATATATATATATTCTCATTTTCATGATTATTTTGAAGTTTAGTCTAAAAACGATCAATAGCTTAATGCGTGCACGGAAAAGAAAGTTCATTTACCTAAAAATTTGTACATACTTTTAACGGTAACTATATATATATATAACGAATCAAACATTTTATGTGATGTCATGACTCATGAGCATAGGATGGGCATTATTTTAATGCATAAAAATGTATTTTCCAATCATAAGGATAATGTCCTAATTGCGTAAATTATTAGCAGTCGGATATTTGGAATTTGGGGTGTACGAGTATCCCAAGTGGTTGGCTAAAATTCGAAAATTTATAAATTTTGATATTATTTTAAAATTTTGGATATTTTATAAATTAAATATTATTATAGCCTTTTTTAAAATAATTTAAAATAGTTGGATTTGACTTTTTGATTTTTTTTCGATACTAAACAATACAGTATAAGATAATATAATATTTCGGATAATTTAATATTTTTAAAATTTTGTAAAATAAATAAATACTCACAATAATAAATATAAATACAATTAAAATATTTCAATAAGTACAACTAAAATTTAAGTTAAAAAGTACAAAATTTGAAAATTAACATTTTACGGTCTTTCTCTATACCAAATCTGCACCAATTTGAATATTTTGAACAATATCTTAAAAATAGATAACAAAAAAAATTAGATGATTAGGTCAACAAAAAAAATTCTAAACATTAAATAATCAATTTAAAAATTTATGAAAATTTAATAATTATTCAATTCAAACTTTTCAAGTTTTTCAGTTGATGCATATGAAATCAAAGTGTAGCCGATATTAATTAATTTTGGCAATAAATTAAAACTTCAATTGTATTTAGGTTAAAGAGCTTATAAACTTATCTAAAGTCATCACCTTACCAATGGATTTCCTTTTAATTTTTTTTATCTCAAAAAAGTTTATTTTTGAATATTTTTTTAAAATATTAATTACTTATATTCAATTTTCAATTCCATTGTAAAACTCAAAAAAAAAATATTCTTTCCTAAAAACTTTTAAGTTTAATGCTTAATTTCTTTTAAAAAATTTTAATTTTTTCTCTTTTACCATTTTTAAATGCACAACTAAAATGTCATTGTATATAATAATTATACATAATTATATTATTAATTTACATACTCATGCAGGTATTGCACTAAAAATAGATGGATACTAATTGTGTGACGCTAAAAGTAAGTAAAATTAATTGTAAGGTGATTAGAAGATAAATTGCTTAGTTTACATACATATATATATATTTGAAAAAAAAAGTAATATATAGTTGAGTGACATTACATGTAAATTAAAACTAGGAAAAAATCATAATTTTATCTCTGTACTTTAACAGTTTTACACATTAGATCTCACTACTTTTAAAACTACACATTGAGTATCTTAACTTTTTGCATTGAACACATTAAGTTCAATTTGAATGGCTTTGATGAAAGTGCATCACATGCGGCATTAGATGCACGTTTACTCATCCTAAAATTTATGTGGGGTCCATATGAAATTAAATTAATCAAAATAATTTCACATAAGATGATGATGTGGACATGGGGTCATGTAATCAAAATGCAATGTTTAAAGGTATTGAGTATTGCAAACGTAACATTTTTCGTTGGCAACTCTATTTTTTATAAATCCTGATCCCCAAAATCGATCATGAAACAAATAAGTTTAGGAAGAGCATTTAGGGTTCCATTTTTGGCTAGATTGAAGAAAATTTCTTGAAGATTACTTTTTGAGAAGAGCGCACCAAAATGAAAATAGCCATGGCTTATTTAGGCGGTAGCAGCTCATTAGGCCTTCAAACATCCAACAACGATTTGAATGCATTGTAACCAATATGTAAGTGTCAAAGAAAAACAAGATTCATGATGTCAAATAGCGAGTAGAATCTAGGAAGATACTATTGGAAATGCAATGTAAGTAACTTAAGTTTATCTTTAAGTGTATAGGTAGAAATCTAACATTGTATGCAACATCCTTATAACATTATACTATACATACGCTAACTGAACTCATGTCACCTTAGAGCTACAGTCACCTGATGCACTAAATCAGACAGTTCGATAAAATTTTTTTACAAACATTTCTAACACTTAAGCACTATAACAATAAAACAATTCATATGCAATACTAATTACAATTTATACTTATACAAATACATAACCATAATTTTAATACTTACATTCATATTCCTTATGATAACATACATGCCATATCTATGCTATCCATCATCCTTTTTGCCTGTATAAAAAATTTGCTGAATCTCTCTGTCTTCAAAACATAAGCATAATCACAAAACTACACGCTGAGCATTAAAAATACCCTGTGGTAGGATACATATCAAAAACTTTCCAATCAAATCACATACAGGTCTACACAAGCCTATCCGTTTTTCATTTATATCATTAACTCTTTTTGTTTCTTTCTATTATTACCTTGATTATCCTTCAATCACTGAAATCAGCTATTGCTATGCTTAGGGTATTATCTAGCAATACTATCACTTATTTTCCTGATCAGTTTTTCTGTCATTTCTTTTCATTACTACCGTGATCTATCTATACTTTGCTATACCTTTTGATCAATTCTTTAATACTATAGTTGTATTACTAATTAATTTGCTATTACTATTATGATCATTAATATTGACATTATTGATCTATACATCAACACCGTCTATCACATTCTCGTCCTTAATGGCTTTAACCTTTTCAGACTTATTTTACTTACTAATTGCATTTTAATTTAGCTTGTGTATTAATTTTTCTTTGCTCTTATCAGGACTAATTTCCAATTAAGTCACCTTTTAAAATTCTATTAATTTACAATTTATCTTTCGCTTGCTAACTATTACTATTTTTGCCATTTCTTGAATAATATTCATCATACTTTTAATTATACTTATGAAGCATATTATTTTTGAATTTCCATCTTAGTCCTTTCCCTACCATTATTAATGATAAATTACAATGTGGTCCCTAAAGTTGCACATTTGCAATTTTTACCTTAAGTTTTCATTATTTACTCTTATAGCTCAATTATTTTCCTATCTTTCCTCTTAACATATGTTGTAACATGTAAAATTATAATTTAGACCTTACTTCTTACTTAAGTGCAAGAATTATACTTTTGATCCCTATTTCACCATATAATAGGGTCACTTTCAATCTTGTCCATCAATTAACAATTCATTTACTAACTTACAATTTGATCCTTGCACTTTCACTAAATTACGATGGTGTCCTCTATTATTACTCATTTACACTAATGTCATTACTCTCCTCTACTTTCACATTTAATTTCCTATTTAACATTCAATCTATCACTTAATCACAAATATATGGCAAATTACATATTGATCCCTACTAGGTCATTAACTTACACTTTAAACCACTCATTATCCTAACTTCTCATTTTTATACTTTTCTTTCATTGAAGTATATTATCGCCCTTCAATTTCAATTAATTACTTTAATATCACCAGTTGAACTCATTTATGCACTTTGTTTACAGTTCATTGTACAAATTTCAATTTTAACTCTTAACATATTATTTTCTTGCCACTTAACATTTTATTATCAATTCTTTTTAATTAATTACAAAATTGTCATTTTTACATCCTATTTACATTTATCAATGTTAGGGATGAGCATGGATCGGTTAACTGGTCCATTAGCAAAAAAATTAACCAGTCCATTAATATCGATTTTTTAAAATTACTAACCATTAACCAGTCCGTTGCATTCGGTTAACCAGTCCATCGATTTTGATTTTTCGGTTTGGTTAACCAATATTTTTCGGTTAACCATTAAAATTTATAACATAAAATTATTAAAAAAATTAGACAAAGTTCAATTCAATTTCAAATGTGTAAAGTAATTTAATATAAAAATTACGAAACAAACATAATTTACTAGTCAAAATTCATGTTATATAGATTAATAGCTGATATTATAAAATAGATTTGAAATTTGTTGAAAATTAGAAAATGTTTGATTTTAAGTTAAATAAAATTTTGAATAACATTAAATGTTATAACATAAACTCTAAAATATAAGAAAATGTAATTACATGCTATTAAGTAAAATATGAACACAAATATATGATAAAAAATAATATATAAAAAAGTTAATCGGATACTTTATATAAATATTACTATATAACTAAAGAAAATGACATAATATAAATTTAGTTTAATATAAAAAAAGTATATATAAAAGTTAATCGTATACTATATGTAAATATTACTATATAATTCAAGAGAATGACATAATATAAATTAAGGTATAAAAATAAAAATATAATTTAAATATATTTTAAAATATTATTTTATGTAAATTTTAGAGAGAAATAAAAAAATTGAAGATATAAAAATTAAATATATATATATATATATGAACTGGTTAATCGTTGACTAACGGTTAATCGATACTTAAAAACCTAAATCGTAACCATTAACCAAAAATATAAAAATTAAAAACCGTAATCGAGTCTATTGGATCGGTTAACCATAAAAATCGATTCGGTTTCGAATCGATTTTATGGTTAACCGTATTTTCGGTTTCGGACCGGTTTTTTTTTATGAATCATCTCATAATAATTCATCATTTTCATTTCACATTTTAACTTTTCAATTTGCTTTTCATTTCAATACATTAGACAATCAACTTTTTCATATTTTATGAATTTTCTCATCATAATTCATTATTTTCACTTTAAGTATAATGCATTTTCTCTAAAAATTATTCATACATATTCCATATTTACAAACATTGTATTTATATTCACACTTATCACTACACACATTTCTTATCATTTTTTAATATATTACTAAAATACCCCTCAGTTCATTTTATTTACAATTTTGCCACTAGATATATATCTTACACTATAAATTCAATATTTATTTGTACAGTTACGGTTTAGTCCTAAATTTTCTTTTTATTCATACATTCACTTTTAAACCTTGATTAGTCTTTTATTTTACCCAATTAACTTTTATTTCCTTAAAATTTTTAGTTTCTTCTTTTTGTTTTCAAATCGATCATATCACATTTAAATTTATTCTTATCTTTCATTCTATCACTACACCTTCCCACCATATCAATTAATATTTTCACTCTTTCACTTACTTTTGCATCTTAATATACTAATTACTTAACTTTTTCATCACTTTTGTACATTTTATGAATTATATTCTTATAATTTATCATTTTCACTTATTACATGAATTATTTCATCATAATTCAACATTTTCACTTTGAACATAATGAAATTTCACTTTTTAAAATATTCATATAATTTTCATAAATTCTAAATAAATTCATGGACACTTCTTTTCATATCTAAAATTATTTTATGGCATTAAATATCATTAATTCACAAAATATACCCTAGTATACCTTGAATACCCATTTGGTCTATATTAGTCCATTATGTAAGATTTATTTTCTTTTATTTTTAATCATTCAAAACATAATTTCTAACTTTCTCTAACATATCTAATACATTAATTTCAATTAAACATGAAATATATACTTAATTTCACAACTTACATAACACTATATCCATACAAAACTTATGAAAATTAAGAGATATTGTATCTACTTACCTTAAATCTTATCCTCCTCACTTAGATCTTCATTTTCATCACCTTAAATCCATGAAATAACTTCTCCACAAAATAATCATAAAATGGTCAAAATTTCAATGATATAAAATCATCATTTTCTTTGCTCCAAAATTAAATCTAGCATCATAAATGAGCTCTATATACCTTAATCCATTAATATACGCCTTTAATTTAAATTTAGAAACTCAATTTTACTTATCCCCAATTTGAGCCCTAACTTTCCAACTTGATCTTTCTTACAAAAATCACTTCAACTGAGGAATAGAGGCTATCATCAAGAAATTCAGAAGCTAGAAATTTACTTAGAGGGTTGAATTTGGGAAGAAAGTAGAGAAATGAAAAGAAAGGGAAGGTAGTTTGGCCACAAGGAAACCACGGGAAAGAGCTGGTGAACATTTAGATTTTTCCTAGTGGTTTTTGATATTTTGAGTTTGAAAAGGTGGCTGCAATGGGTTAGGCCTTAGTTAAGTCAAGTAGCCCAATCCTTTAAGGCCCAATTATCATTTTTAAGCCCATTTTATGCCTTATAATTAATTTTTCTCCATTTTCAACTTCAATTTCACTCAAAATCAGTTTCATAATTCTTAAAATAATAAATTAAGCCTTTATAAAATTTTTTGGCTCAATCGGAGTTCATTTTCGATCCGGTTCACTCAAACTAATCCGATTAGCAAATTTTCAACGTTACCATAAAATTATTTTTTCACAATCAAATAATTCTAAATACTAATTAGAGTCCAACTGAAAATTTATGCAATTTTTAGAGATTATTTACTATTTTTAAAGTCTTAATCAAACCTGTGGTCAATCGATTACTATTTAAACCGAAATCATTATTTTTCTTATACTTCCTGAGTTCAAACCTTCCTAAAAATACTTTCATACACCTCAATATATTTATTAGCCTCCAAATATATTTTTGAGTTAATCATAGACTATTTCCCAATTTGGTTCACTTTTTTCAGTTCGATACCCTAATTTTTAAAATCATCAAAAAATTAATTTTTCAATACCATATAATTTCACATCTCATTTAATGTGGATTTGTAAATTTTGGTAATTTTTAGAGGTCATTTATTATTTTTAAAATTTTGATCAAACCTTAGTCAACTTGGATACTATTTGAACCGAAACCATGAAATTTTTTTATTTTTAACTTTTGGAGACTCATTTGACCTCATTTTGATTCCAAATTTGAACTACGGGTTCCTGCTGATATGCTTTTTTCAATAATTAAATAAAATATTTTTCAACTTCGAAAGGTACTATTCACTCCAGTATCACTATTTATTATCAGAAAATACTATTTTTGACTAACCCAGTATTTGGGGTATTACATTATATTTACAGGATTGTCAATTTTTTATGTGGAATGATATGTGGATGCTGCAAGTATCAGTCCTTATATCTACAATGAAAATGATGTCAAAGCCATTTAAAGGAGAAATGAATAACGACAAACAAAATTCAAGAGAAATTGATTCCATAAGAGCTGAGATTCTACAATGTCGTGATTTAATAAAAGAGTTTATATGAAGATTGGGGGTATAATTAGAGAAATGGATATGATGAAAATAGAGTTTGTGTTTGTCATGGTTGCCTATTTGATTGCGAAATTGGTTGGTTAGATATGACTTCACTTGTAAAAATAACAGTCGGTCTAATTTTTTGTTGGGATTTTAGGGCTATTAAGTGTAGTGTAGTGATTAGTAACATCCTCACTTGAGAAGATGTAATGCAAGTATCTTGTAATTTTGTAATGATATAGGTTTTGTTCATTAACTGAATTTTTTTTTGCAGTTTTTTTGTTTTGTATTTACCACAATATAGTTGGCTTAATCTAATTGGAAGTTAAATTGATTGGATTATAATAACTTACTCAATCTAATAAAAAACTAGGATTTGATTTGTTGATGGCATCAATGGCTAAAGTCGATATCTGCCATATGGGATTTGATCTGTTTTTCTTTTTTCTCTCACATTGCTCATTAAGGTCTGATGCACTTGAAGATTTGATATATTGCATTTTTGCTCTCCAAAATCTAGAGTTTTTTTTAACAGTGATGCTTTATCTTAGTTGGCAAGGCTGTTCTGGTTTTTTAATATTCCTTATTCTGTTGAAATTTTTGATAGTTTATGGCTGCTTGTAGTGTGTAGTTCTGGGCTGATGTTACTACAGTATTAGTTGGCTGGGAACTTTTTGGTCTCTTTCCTTTGACTTTATTGTAATTCATCTATTATTAATATAAATCGTTGTATTTTTTAAAAATAATAATAATGTTAATAACTAAAGTATCAACTAGGATCAATCTGATAAAAAACTGATAACTCACTATATTACATCTAATGAGGAGTTAAATGTTTGAACACTGTTATACAATGATGCTTTTGTCTCTATTTGCAATACTATTATTAAGAAACACAACTCCAAAACTATAAACATCAAACTTTAAAGTAATTTGACTAGTTATAGCATATTAAGAAGCACAATAACCATATGTCCCATTAGACATATTGAGATATAAGTCTTATCACTAACTTGGGTGAAATCCTTTAGCTGCAGCAACTGCAATCTTCATCCTTATATTCCAATCTAGAGGCTCCTTATTGTGTGGAAGATTTGAAAATAGAATTGTAGTATTGATAAGAATGGTAGTTGGTTTAAACATTTATAAACAATTTTGTGTTACTATTTGGTAGTACAATCCAACAATACATTTTCTAAACAACACCTTAAAACTTGTGCAGCAATAAGTACCTACAAAACCAAAACCATTCTCATGCTTTTTTAAAAAAGTAATTAGTATTGGGTTGAATAGTACCTGCAAAACCAAAACCATTATGAACAAGCTGTTTTATAGTAACTACCTACATAAAATGAACTTAGCACCAATAACCCTGTTTACATTAATCTAATAGCCCAAATTTACACCAGTCAATATTTACATATCAGTATTACAAAATTACAAACCAAAATTTTTCAGGTACTAAAGCATAATTCTGCAGCTACTGAAGCAGATTTATAAAATTACAATATTTTCATCAGTCAATTTGTATATAACTACAAATATCCACCAAAATTTTGCATAAAAAATAACAAAATAACAAAATTATAATATCCACCAAAATGTTGTCAAATTCATAAGTCAACAGTTACAAATACAAAAAATAAAATAAAATCTTATAAAAGTTTCTCTTTGCTTGCTTTATTTTTTCTCTGTTGGCTCTCCCTTAACCCCTAAAAAGTTAAAGTTGTTCTAAAGAGACTGCATCATTACCATTGAAGGTCAAACCCTTGGGTCTGTATCCCATACACTACTCTTGCATATCCCTTTTAGCATCTTATGTAGCACCCTTATCCTATATTCTATACATATCACTTTATCCATCTCATGACCATTTCATCCGAACTGGGGTCTACTTTTAAGACTGGCCAAACAAAAGGGTCTTACAAATCAAGTGATCAGTATGCATCTATGTTAGGCACCATAAGGCTGGTATAAAGGAGTCACCACCATATAGAACATTGAAAAATTATGTTTTGATCTTATTAGACCAAAACTAAAGAGGGTTCAAAACCTCACTTTTATTTATACGTCCGATTAGTGAACTATGATTGGACTTTCAAATTTATTATTTTATCCCTCTTATCATGCAAATTTATACATATAAAAATAAAGGCACAGTCAATCAAGTTTGGAAAGTGATAAAGTATGGCATATAAAGCAACAAAATTAAAGAATAAAATACTATCTACTAAGCAATAAATAAATATACATAAAACAGGTAGTTTATTTATGATCTATTTTGATGAAAATATTGGTTCCTACATGCATATTTATAAAAAAGCCTTTTGTGATACATTTTTTATAAAAGTAGGATGAGTGATCCCATTTTATTAGAAAATCTCATATTAATTAATTATGTATAAAATTATTTTATATTATTCACAAAAACTTATTATTTAAATGTGTGATTTTTGGGTAGGACATTAGTCCAATTTTATTAGTGAAAATTATAATTATTTTAATAAAAATATTTTTATATGATTTTTTCTTTTAGCAATCAAAAAATCCTTTTTTATTATTATAGACCTAGAATAATAAATAAATATAAAATAAAAATAATAATTAATTACATATTAAGGAAAATCTCTAAAAGTATCTAAAAGCTGGTTATGCTATATCCGTCAGACTGCACTTACAAATACATGTTAGATGTATGAAGTGGTACAATAAAAATAAATAAATTAAATAAATAAACAATATTAAATTGCAAGATAAGATAATATAATATAATATAATATAATATAATATAATATAATATAATATAATATAATATAATATAATATAATATAATATAATATAATATAATATAATATAATATAACAACAAATATTAACATAAAATAAACATGAACATGAATATAAAAATTATAAACACATATAAAATAATTTAAAAGATAATATTAAATAATACGAATGTAACTTATGATCGCAGGGTTAAAATCACACCAAGTTGGCTCACTTTCTATGTAGATTCTTGCCAAACTAGAGTTTAGAACCAACAAAAATATAACAAAAATATCTAAAACATTTTAAAAGACCAGATTGATGTAATATATACAGCGAAAATAAGTTAAACAAACTAAAAATCACATTTGTAACATATAAAAGTTATTAAACCTTATATATATATATATATATATATATATATATATATATATATATATATATATATATATATATATATATATATATATATATATATATATATATATATATATATATATATATATATTAAATAGTCTAGATCCAATTAAATATTAAGTAAATTGTCCAAAAGGGAGTAAGATCGATAACATCTAACAGTGAAAGTATAAATCTAGTCCAAATAAACAAGTTAAGAGTATGATTGGCTTTATAATATTACCTTCAGGGATGTTCTCAGATTAACAACAAGAACTTAATGTTTTTACAATTTGTTTAATAATATTTTTATCAAGAAATATATTAAATTTAAAAAAAAGGGCATTTAATGAAAGAAAGTGAGAAAAATCAAAGAAAAACTAAAAAACACTTACCTTTTTCTTTCTTTTCCTTTATTTTCTCTCTCTTATTTTCCCTTTTTTCTTCTTCTTAACATCCCTTTGTGATTGAAAATGGCTAACCTCCATTTCTAGCCATAAATAAGAGAAGATAGGGTGATTCACGTCAAAAAAGGTGAGTTCCAAAGGTTGGGAGTGACTCGGGTAGTCACGGCCGTGACTTAATACTCACCTATTTGGCGTGACTTACCAAAAAAATACTAAAAATAGCGAGTCAAGGCCGTGACTCGAGGTCATGGCTAGGACTCATTGAGTTATGACCCAGAACTCACTATTGCTCACTTGGTAACTTAGAAAAATGTAAAAGGATTTTCGCCCTTCAAAACTACATTTTTAAGCCAAGTTGTCTCTTAAAAATTGTTCTTTAATGTCTTATCTTTCCAAAAACTCAAAAATCAACCAATTTGAATTTATAGATCATGATTTTATGGTCAAAATTCTCCTAACTACTTACAGATTGATTTTAGGGATAGAATTGTTACCTTATCTTTGAAATATTTATTGGGAAAATTAGAGATAAAATTAGTCATACATCTTTCATTAAAGTTTCTCCAATATGAGTATATTTCCAACAAAATTATATTTACCTCAAAATGAGTTCTATAGAAAGAGTTATACTCAAATTAGTAGTAACTAGTCAATAGCATAGGACAAATTTAGGTATCTAGAATTCACGCCTAGTTTTGAGCATCTTAAGACTAGAATTGGGTTTTGGATCCTCCTACAAAGTTATAGATATATATCTTAAGTTTTATATGGAAATAGAATCAGTTAATCTTAAGGTCCATAGGCTGAGATATAGCTAAAATTTTAAAACTGGTCCCAGCAAACTTTAAACAAAATTTCACCTAAGACACTCTTCAATCCCCAATCCATTTTTCCAAAGTTAAAACACAAAGAAATATTTTCAAAAAAGCTAATAAAATATAAAGAGATCCTTAAACTTTGAGTTCTTTACATTTAAGAGATAAAAACCATCCCAAAGGAATAAGTTTTCGTTGCTAATCACTGACGAAAATTAATTTCCGTAGGTAAAATCGTAGGAAAATATTGTATTTTGAGATGAAAAAATTATCTGTTGTCTTCCATTATTGAAAAATGAGGTAATTGTTACTGTCAAATAATTTCAATGAAATTTAACGATAGATTGTAATTTTCCATCATTAAAAATGGTGCTAACTCATAGTGGGAAAATGTACATCATAATGTATCGATGGAATGTAATTTTCGTAGAAAAATTAACGATGGAATATTAAAAAACCATCGATATTTTTTGAAAAAACATATTGTCGACGAAGGTACTAAGTTTCGTCATAAATTTTTTAATTTTTACTATCAAAATTTGTTTGTCGTTAAATATAGAATTGTTGATGGTAATGCACAATTCCGTAGGGAATTTTTAGGGAAAATAAATTCCCAACAATATATTTTTTTCCATACGGAATATTTTAAGTTGAAAATTACCTACGGAGGTGTAATTTTCCGTCGTTAAATTATATATTTTCCAATGGTTTTGTATTTTCGTTAGGGAAATTTTTTATTATTGATGGTAATATATATTTCCAAATGGAAATTTTTTGTGCGAAAAATTAAAAATTGAATGGGGATCAGGGCACACTTTCACTTACTCATTTCTTCTTTACCTGAAGGCTCACCAGATCAAAGTCGCACAACCGCCTCATCTTCATTTTTGTTACTTACTAGATTGAAATCGTATAACTACCATATCAAAATTGCACAACCATTTCCTCTTTATTTCTATTCCTCATTTTTATCGCATTCGATTCTCGAAACCTCTAAGACTCCAACAGAGGTCAATTTCTTTTTTACTCTTTGACATTTTCTTTTCTCTCTTCATCTATTTTGTTCTCAATTTTTTTCTTGTATACTGATTAAGTGTCGATTTGTGTGCCTTTATTTGATTTGATAATCTATAAAATTTACAGTTTAATTTGGGAATTTAAGCTTAATTTTATTTTTTTTCGTGTTTTTATGGTTATCTAAAATTTACATTTTAATTTATTTAATTTTTGAGCTATGACTGTTTGGTTGATGGGATAATGAGAGAAAATGACATGCTTTTAGAAGTTGCTGGCAAACTTATTGTACATTAACATCTTTAAAATATACTGGTTGTGGATTATACATTATGTTTAAGCTGTGTGTTATCTTTTGGTGGTCTAAGATTGGTTTACTATGTTATATATTTAATTTGTGTCATTGCTTTACCATTTATTGCCTAGATGTAACCCGTTGGCTGGTTTATTTATGTGTTAGATCCATTTTGTTGTGTTCGAATGGATGGCTTCTAATCAAATTGAATAATCATAAACTCAAACTTGCAATATGATTTTAAGATACTTTAAACCTCAATTCCAAATGAAATTAAACTTAAAACAAAATAAGGAAGAATATAACTACACAAGTAAAACTTGAATAATTTAATTCTTGAAACAACTCAAAGCAATAACTCTTACAATGAAAATTCAATTCATGTATAAAGCTTCATTCAATAAACTAGTTGTCCCTTGTTACATCAAAATAATGTCTTTTATATGTAAAAACTTAACCTGAAGTCATTAGGATAAGTGGGACAAATTCCTTATTAAACTAAAAGTTGGAATTTAGCCTTTTTCTACTTAAAATTGGAAAATTGACAACCAAATGAGTGGGCTACCTCTAAGAACGTGAGAGCCACTCTAAAAGCCCTAAAATTAACCAAATTTAATTAAATAAAGTCTAAACTAAGGCCCAAATTAAGCCTAACTCAAAATAACTCCATAATTTAAACATTGCACATGTTATGTGTCAGATGATGTGCACATGCATATAGCATATGCTTTGCACATGTTTGACACATGTCAAGATCACATGTTCAACATATGTCGAGGCACATAACTTGCACATGCCAATTTGGCTTCTTCATAAATTTGGCTTATGATTCTTCTTTATGGTCCACCTTTGTTCCAAGCATGTGAACCATCTTTAATCCCTTTTGAACTCCTCCAATTATGGTCTCCATAAAGCTAGATTAAGCCCATTGACAATTTTGCCTTTAAAGCTTCATTTCTACTTTAAGGAATGATTGCATAAAGGCTTGCAACTTTTCCTTAAGCTTATTAGCTTTACTTCTTGTAATTGGTCCATCTGGAAACTTTAATGGATTCTTCTTTTGTTTATGGGTTCAAGGCTATCTACATCATGCTTACTTCATTTTTCACAATATATACTACTTAATTCTAGGGGTGTGCAAATAGTTGATTCAATCCGATTTTAAATCGTATCAAAAAAAATCAAAAACCAAACTTTACAAAATAAAATAATTGAACAAAAAATAAAGTATTTAGAATAAAAAATCAAATAGATCCAAATAATTTTGGTAGGTTTGGTTTATGGGCTTTTAACCTAAATGGGTCATATATCTAACAAAATAAAATTTTCACATTCACTTACATAGATAATCCAAGGAAAGCCCAAAAAGAATAAAAATATGGGCTTTTAACTTAAATAGGCCATATATCATTTTCTTTTTCTTTATTGTCCTAGAGTAATGCACATTCATTCTTGAACCCAGTTTCTCTGTGTTTTTTTTCTTTACTAAGCAATGTAGCACGTTGATAAATTTTTTTGTTGCGAACATGGCCAAGTGTCACCGGAACAACATCGAATCTTTTCTTCTTCCTTCATGACTAGTACCTTGGCTAAGTAAGCTTCGATTAATAGTAATAACAATGTGAGCGAGAAGTAGACTAAGAGATTAAAACCAAAAATGGAAAATGGGAAAAGTTATCAGATCTATTGAGTATTGCTAAGGTGGAAACTAAAATTGAGATGAAGAAGAAAGTGGAGGCATTATAAGGGCTCAAACAGGTGGTGAAGGAATTGCAGGTTGAGGACTATAGTAAGAGAAGAAGGGAAGACAAAGAAAGAGGTGGATGATACCTGATAGGATATATATATATATATATATATATATATATATATATATATATATATATATATATATATATAATGGTGAGTTTTATTTATTTCGATCGATTTGGTTCTTTCGATTTTTTAATTTTAAAAATTGAATCGAAATAACCAAAATATTAATTTGGTTCAGAATGAAATAACCGAATCAAATAGATCAAAATCCTTCCAATTCAATTTTCGATTCCGGTTTGGTTTTGCACAACCCTACTTAATTCCTAATTTTCATACTATTTTGAATTTAAAATTTTGTTCTTATCCAACACTCCTAAAATAATATGTTAAATCACAATTAGGTTCAAAGTTAGCATAATTGACAAATTAATTAGGTAGCGACCAGTAAGTTCATGTAATTTTTAATCATCGAAAAGTGAAATATTTGTTTATTATATATATATATATATATATATATATATATATATATATATATATATATATATATATATATATATATATATTAAAATCATATTCTTTTTATGCTACAACATATAAAAAGTTTAATTAACAATCATAAGGCAATGATGATAGGCTACACGTACACACTGGAGTATTTATGACCAATGAGGAGCAAGCAGAGAAACTGGTAAGTATCTAATTTTTACACTTATATTTTTATTTTTGTATTAATTAAACCCAATTAGACTTCAATGTAATTTGATGTATGAATTCATAATGAAAATATATAGTTATTATGGAGAATGATAATTTTATAAATATCTGTTGCCATGGATGGCTTTGTTGTTGAGAATAATTTTTTGTTTAACAAGGAGGTAAATATCATAAAAATAGAGGAAACTTTGCCAAAATTTATGTAAAATTGAGTTCACTTATAACACCTTAGGCTGATGTAGGAAAAGTCTATGGGTAGGAAGTTTATATACCCTCATATCTTTTTGCACATCCACATAAAAAAAATATAATGGTCAAATATTTGTCAATACCTAATGTAGACAACTCAATGTAAAAGTTATACATTAATATTAATTAAATAAATAATACTATTTAGAAATTATCACTAATTAATATAAAAAATTATAATGATAGGAGAAAATGCAAAATATCCTCCTACGACAATAGTAGAACTCTGAAAATGTTTATGAGAGTTAGTTATATCTTGAAGCAGTAGGTGGTAAGGGCAACCATGGAACAATTTTTGGCTTGGATTCTATTGCAAACACATGCCATTCACAATTCTCCACATTATCTACAAACTTCTAATAGGCGGGCAAGATCCACTAAGAGAGTCATTTAGCTCAAGAACACAGTCGATAAAGGTATGCAACGATTGGTTTGGTTCAATAATCAAATCAAACTAAAATAACCGAAAATCAATCTTTTAAAAATTTAACCAACCGAACCCAACTAATAAAATAACTGAACACTAACCAAATCAAAATTTTCGATACGGTTAATCGAAAAAACAAAAATTAAAACTATTTTTTAAAAAATAAAAAATTGTATCTAAAAATTATACAAAATTACAAATCATAATATACAAAAATAACAACATTCAAATTGTACAAAATAAAAGTTTAAATTAAAGATACAATTCCAAAATACATAATAAATATTACAACAAAAACCATTGAATAAATTTTTTTATTTCATCGACCTTCAATCTAATCATCTAAATCCTAAATTATCATCTAAAAAATAGATATTAATAACTGATAAATGTACTCATATAATTTGCAACTCAAAATAATATAATTTACATATACAAAATAATTATCGAATTAAAAAAATTTTAAAAATACCTAAGTAAATAGAACTTCGGTTGATTCAATTTTTTTATGATTTTCTCCTCCAAAAATTGAACCATACTGAAACAACAGAACTTCGCTAAAATCACAAACTGAAATCAAAAAATCAAATCGAATTAAAAAATTGATCAATTTGGTTCAATTTTTCGATTTTAATCAAAATTTGCTCACCCCTAACAATCAACATGTTGGCAACTCAATTATGACAGTTGATGGAATACATGGCCCAGCTCCATAATGAAGTGGAAGAGTTGAAGCCTAAGGGCAACATCTCTTCTTAACATTCAGATCATCCGCCTTCACCCACTGCATAGTTTAGATTTATAATATCTAGGTACTGAAATGAGTTTATTTGGATGTTTTCATACTCTTATGTTTTTTTATAGATTATTAACGTATATTTTCAGGATTCTTATTGTTGTACTTTTAAATTTTTACATTATACAAACAATCATGATAATTTTTATATAATATTACAAATCAAGATTGTAATGGTCCAAATATCGGATTAGTCGGGAATAGTATTTTACCGATGGTGAATAGTGATACTGGGGTGAATAACATCTCCTGGAGTCCAAAAATATTTTATTTGATCATTGGAAAGAATATGTCAGCAGAAGTCCATGGTTCAAATTTGGGATCAAACGGAGGTCATTTGGGCTTCAAAAATGCATTAGAAAGTACAAGCACTCTCAAATTTGAAATATGATTAGTTTGACTAGACCATAACATATGTTACGGATCTCAGAAAAATAATTCAAAAATATAAACGCGCTTATATTGATGAGTAGAATTATATGGTAATGCAAAATTAATTTTTTGGTAACTTTGAAAATTGAATTATTAGACTGATAAAAGTGAATCGGATCAAAAAACAATCTCTAATTAATTCAAAAATATTTGTGGAGCCTAAAGAATATATTTTAAAAATTATGAAAGTATTTTTAGCAAGGTTTGAATATAGGAAGTAAGAGAAAAAAATGATTTTGATTTAAATAGTAACCGATTGACTGTGGGTTTGACTGAGACTTTAAAAATAACAAATAATCTTTAAATATTGTAGGAAGTTCTAGTTGGGCTTTAATAAGTATTTAAAATTATTTGATAGTGAAAAATTGATTTTACGATAACACCAAAAATTGACTAATTGGATCGGTTTAAGTGAACCGAACCATAAATAAACTTCGATTGAGCTGAAATTTTTCATGGTGTAACACCCTCCGTGTCAATTCACAATCTAAATTGTTCCTTAATTAATCTATTATTCTTAAGTCATTACCTAGTCATTGAACAATTGGCAATATAAAGGCTTAATTTTCTTAGTTCCCAAACCTATAAAAGTCAAGTTTGCACTCCCAATAATATTCCTCCTACTCCCTGACTTCATTCAACAATTCATAGCATTTCTATAATCTCAGTTCATTATACACATCCAAAAGCAATCACATTTACTTATGATTCACCCTACATCCATTCACATTAAACTTTCAAAAATAAATTAATATTACCTGCCAATAATTCTTATCCTTGTCACAATAATTTACATATAATTACATAACAAAAATTTAAAAACAGGATCTTCCAAGTACATGCCATACAATTCTTCAAGTACTCGTCTCATGACACATGTCCTTGCATGCAGTCATAAAACTACACGCTAAACAAATCTAGTTGCTTAATGGTAGATACATTTACATAGAATTTCAATTAACTTAATTTATTCACTTAATTCAAATAAATCACTATTATTTTATTAAACTTTTACAACTAAATAAATTCCTAATTTAATCCTTTTATGTCAATTTGCTAATTAATTTGTCCCAAAAATTTTCTCTCTTATTTAGTTTTAATAATTTCTCAGTTCGGGTGAAATTTACCATTTTATCCCTACAATTGACTTTTTTGATATATTGACCGACTTTTACTTTTGGTTGACTTTTTCTATTTTTACTCATTTTAACTTCGATTTCAACCTAATTAATTTCTCCCGACTCCAATTTAACCTTAATTGCATAAATTACCATTTAGTCCCTAAAAATTTTCCTTAAGTGAAAAATTACAGTTTGGTCCCATAACTTTTCTTATTTACAATTTTTTCCTTTTTAATTAAATGGACTATTTTATTCATTTTAACTATATTTTTAATGTCAATTGACCATTTTGACCTTTATTAGACGTGGAATTATAATTTTACCCTTATTAAGCATATATACTTCACTTTTCATTTAAATAATTTTTGTTCACATTTTCAACATCTCTAAAGCCAAAATTCTTCTTTTACACAGTTTTATACAAAAATTTCTATTTTGCCCCTAGTTATTGACAGCAGAAAAATCATGAACCGGATAATTAAATCCAGTCATCGGGAGTGTCCACACTACTTGGGAGTATACGACTACTCCTCGGTATATCCATAATGAGTCGGCTAACAGAATAATCAATATTTTTCAAGAATAATAACAGAAAATGATAATGCAGAGATAGAACACCACGGGATATGTACCCCTATGGCTAGCCATACTATCCTAAGGTCTTGGGTCACCTACTGACACTAAGGGCATAACACTTTATTTTATTTCTATACTTTTTGTTATTTTTATACCATTATACACAATAATTGCTTTATGTTAACATGCTTAGAATTAAATTTTCACTCCTTTAAGCTTATTAATTGTAAATTTCTCAAAAATACGCATAATGTTGCCATAATATGGCCAAATCAAGCGATTATGCATACACATGCCATTCTGCCACTTAAGCATTCATCACATACATAACTTTTTACTCTTCATTTTTATGTTATTCAAGTTTCTACATTCATTTAAGCATCATTATATCAAAATATGCTTGGTTTGCATACAAATTCTCAAGTATCACAAACTTCCATCATTATGTACTATATACATATTCATATACACTTGTCATTTTTCATTTTCATCAAGTCTACTATCTTTCTCATACCTTGTATTGTCTAAATATAATCAAATATTGCATTTAATATTGAATTACATAGTAATTACTTAAGGAATACCCTTCGGCCATCACTAGGGTTCCTACTTTTAAATTATTTTCTTCACTAAAATAAGTTCATACTAGTTTATTTTATCATAATATCAAGTTATATTAAATTAATTCATTAATTCACACTTGTTCATATAGTTACATAATAGAAAATTCATGAAAATTCTTGGCCCTCCCTTGTTACAATCCCTTTCCTATGTGAAAGACCAGGAAATTCTAAGTATAATGGTATGATTTGAGTTGGAAATATGGAGAGAGAAACATTAGAAGGAAGAAAAATGGAGGAAAGAGAGAGGAAGAGCTAGGTTCGGATTCTCACAAGAAAGAAAGAGATGTTAGTCAATTTTTCTAGAGATTTTTAGATATTTTGCTCTTTATATATGATGCTTTAAGTATATCAAAGGAGAGGGCACGATGCATCTTGTAACTATTGAATCTAATGGCATTAAAATTGGCCACTTGTCACTCACTTAGGCACTTAGGCTTATCCTATTACCCTGAGCTCACACACACTTAATCACAAAACCCAATTTAGCAACTCATATAAAATTTTATGGTCAAATTCTCGATTTTGTATCCTGAAATATGAATTTTTAGGAAATTTATGAAAATTATTAGAGAATTTTTAAGTTGAATATTGGAATATGTATAAAGTGTGTATGATGAATTAATGTGAATAAATTCATTAATAAGTAAAAAATAATAATAATAGTGAAATAAAGCACATATAAATTTTTGTAAAATTTATATAATTATAAGAATATTTTTGGAATAATTATTGAATTATGAAACTAATAAAAATAATGAATTATTGTGAAATAATTCATAAAATGAGTAAAATGATATAAATTGTAAAATAATATGTATATGAATTTTTGTAGAAATTATATGAATTATTAGAATATTTTTGAGATTAAACATTGAATATGTTTAATTAAAAATATTAAACTATTGAGAAATAATTCAATAAATAAGTACAAGATGGTAAATTATGTGAATTAAATTACTTTCGTATAAAAAGAAATGAAAAATCCAATTAATGCATTTTCGAAAAATAAAATAATGAATTATATTGATATAATTCATAATTGTTTAAAATTTGTAAAATAAATGATTGGCTAATTTATCAAAATAAATTAATCCATAAAAAGTATCAAAGGAGTGAATTATTATAAAATAATTCACCAACCGAATAAAAGTTGGCTTATCCGAACAACTAAATTTCTGCACTGAAAAAGGTAGAAAGATTGTTAAAAAGCTAATTATTGAATTATTAAGAAATAATTCATAAAGAGTTAAAGAAAAAGAAGAAACGGTGAATTATAACAATATAATTCACCACGTGTATAAAAGTATAAAAAGAATAATTGGCTAAAAAAGAAAGTAATTGTAAAAGTTATAAGTTTGAAAAGTATTAAATGTTCAGAGTGAATTATTATAGAATAATTCACAAAAAGTGATCAAAAAGACAAATTGATTGAAAATAGAAAGTAAAAGAAAAGAAAAAGTTATTGTATAGTCAATAGCACTAAAAAAAGTGCAATTGATAAAAATGTATTGTTTCAAGAAAAATGAAAGAAATTAAAATTATTGAAAATTTGAAAATCATTCCGAAGATAATTAATTGTTTTTGCCCTTAGCAATAGCCAGGTAGTGATATTCTTATACAGGATATAATTGGCTAGCCATAGGGACATCCTATATCGTGGTGTAAGTTATGGCGATTTGCTTTGCTATGGATAAGATCTCTAGTCTCCATAGCTTCAGTGTGAAAGTAAAAGTGTAAGTGTATCTGATATCTATTATGTGAGACTTTATCTTTCGGGATCATTTCTCAATCTGATCTGTTTGGAACTCTTTGGGGTACACATCTTGCATATCCTATCTGAGAGTCATGTCATATTGCACTAGGGGCATATCAATAAAAGTAAATTAGAATGGTAAAAGTTATAAATAAAAAAGGACTTGATTGAAAAAATTGAAAAATTTGGGATAAAACTGAAATTGTTCCCAGAGGTTATAATTAATAAGCAAAAATGAAAAGAAATGATTTTATAAGAATAAAATGATAAGTAGTGTTTATATAGTGTAAAAATAAATCTCTGTAAAGAAAAGGAATTAAAATGAAATGTTATACGAAAAGACCCATGAGAACTAATTGGTATTTTGTGTACCAATTATTATTTTAAAAATAAAAAGTTCAAAAAATAGTACTAAGTTTGTATTTAAAGTCAAAAATGATAATACTGTAATTAAGTGTAAAAATATAGCTAAATATTAGAAGTCTGGAAAAAAAATTAAATGAAAAGTAAAGCGATCAAAATAAGAACAACCGTTCATTTAAAAATAAAAAAAGGTAATAATACTGAAATAAGTGTGTAAAGGCTCAATTGTAGAAAGAAGAAAATAAAAGTTTGTCGGCAAAGTGTTCCAAAATAACTGCATCACTTGGCATTAAAGATTAAAATCCTTGGAAATTCAATGGGTTAATTAGTGAAAAAATCAAAGTGAATTAAAAGAATAAATAGCGAAAATTTTAACTGTATTACAGAATGGATAACTGTGTAATTAATCGAAAAATGGAACAGTGAATAGAAAAACTGCTATTAAAGACACGAGTACCAATGTAAATCGTTAAATGAAATGATAATTGTATCAATGTGACTAAAAGTATAGGACAAAAGCTAAGCAAAAGTAAAAGTAAGAAACGTAAAGGTAAAGGTCAATTTGTAATTGAATCACAAAAGAAAGTATTGTAAAGTAAATTGAAAAGTAAAGAATCAAAGTAAGAAGATTACCAAAAGGTTGGTAAATAATGAAAATAGTATTAAAGAAATTAAAAGCAAAATTCTGATAAAATAAGAATAAAAGTTTGCATAATATATGTAATTATGCTTTAACTGAAAAATTCTAGGATTATTAGTCACCACTGAGCATGTCTAGTGCTCAACGCATAGTATTTACTATGTGTAGGTTATGCAGTGTTGCGGGAGCTCGGTACACAGTGGAGCAAGATCTGAAGAAAAAGAATAGTCCTTAATTAAGTTGTATTATGATATGTATATACGTAGTTAATTAAGGTAAAAAATTAATATGTACTTTGACTAATATTGTTATGTCTATCAATGAGTAAGTGTCAGTAATTGATTTGAAATGATAATCATTGATATGTGATTGATTGACTATAATATATATTGTTATCTGTTATGACCTATTGTGCCTATGCGAGGCTGTGGTTTTGTTTGATTTTTCAGGAGGCTATTGAGTATATAGCAGTTGTACTGTCAAAATTTTGTAAAATGAATAGTATTTTTAGCTTATTATAAACCAACGAGTTAAAGGTATGAAATTGTATCAAAATCGTTTGGCAGTGAATAAATTTTGGAAAAAAAAAATTTACCGTTTACCGCTTATTTTGGTGTTAGAAAAGATTGTTCCATTGAGGATGTTACAGAAGGAATACTCTGCCTACCTGCAGGAGTTTATACAGCTGGTGTAGTGGCCTGTGTCTATGCTCTGGGGAAATCTTTCACCAAATGCTCTTGGGATCCGCATCTAAAACATGCCCCTATCAATCTCCAGTAATCACCTAAATGTCAACGCCTGCAGTGCTCACGGACTTGTATCTCTGGGCCACTGGTGCCCTAGCCTCGAGGGGCATTACCCACTAATGCTACAGAGGAAGGTGCTCGGGCCATAGTATGCTTAGTAGGTGCAGGAGTAGCTGATGAATCCCGAAGGGGAGCTATAATGGAACGGGAACCCCTGGCCTTTTTACTAGATCTACTGCCTAATGTCCCTGAGGCTGGTCTTCTCCTCTACTGGAATCTAGCCTTTCTGCTCATTTCTTTCTGCTGTGTAGTTTCCATTCTGATAGCAGCATCCACTAACTCTTTTTTGTTGGTGTACTCTTTCAAAGCCAGGATCTTTCTCAAGTCATTATGGAGGCCTCTCTCAAACAGCTGGCACATTTTTGCTAGAGGAAACTTGTAATCTTTCATGTAGTAACTGAATCTCTCAAATTTTATGACATACTCCTGTACCGATCGGCTACCCTAGTAGAGTCGCCAAAAGGCCTCCTCTATGGATCTTAAATATTCCCTGCCCACATACTTATCTCTAAACTGATAATAAAAGTATTCCTAGGTAACCTATTCTGGCAGGGTCTGGCGTCTAACTGTGTCCCACCAAATGTATGTTGGTCCTTGGAATAGAGCCATTGCTCCCTCGAGTTTCTCCTCTGGTGGGCTATGAGTAATCTCAAATATTTTGTCCATCTTCATCAACCACTCTTCTGCCTGCGTGACTGTAATCGGCTCTCGACCATAAAAGTCCTCCGCATCCAGTCTCTTAAACTGCCCCAATATCGATCTCCTGGATGGTCGGAGAGGTGCCTGCTGCTGAGGCTGGAATCTCTGAAAGAACTCCGTCATCATTCGCATCACATCTGTTGGTGTAGGGGGCGGAGGAGTCTGTGCCACTAGTACAGGAGTAGAAGTGGGCTGAGAAGGCTATTGTGATATGGTGCTCGGTATTAGCTCATGTGTTTCTGGGCACCCAGAAGCCTCCCTCTCAGCATCACTCGCTAGCTCGACAATCCGCCGGGAGCCGGAGGCCATAATCAATACTGAAATGCACAAGGGACAGGTAAGGTTCAAATTCCAGAATTTATATCACAATAATATGGCATATACACAATTCATATATTCATTCATCATTCTCTACTCAATTTGATACCTACTAACTCCGATCTTAAGATCGCCTAAACCACGCTCTGATACCATTAAATGTAACACCCTCTATGTCAATTCACAATCTAAATTGTTCCTTAATTCATATATTATTCTTAAGTCATTACCTAGTCATTGAAAAATTGGCAATATAATGGCTCAATTTTCTTAGTTCCCAAACCTGTAAAATCAAGTTTGCACTTCCAATAATATTCCTCCTACTCCCAAACTTCATTCAACAATTCACAACACTTCTATAATCTCAGTTCATTATACGCATCCACAAGTAATCACATTCACTTATGATTCACCCTACATCCATTTACATCAAACATCCAAAAATAAATTAATATTACATGCCAATAATTCTCATCCTTGGCACAATAATTTACATATAATTACATAACAAAAATTTAAAAACATGATCTTCTAAGTACATACCATACAATTCTTCAAAGTACTCGTCCCGTGACACCTGTCTCTGCACGCAGTCATAAAACTACATGCTAAGCAAATCTAATTGCTTAGTGGTGGATACATTTACATAGAATTTCAATTAACTTAATTTATTCACTTAATTCAAATAAATCACTATTATTTTATTAAACTCTTACAACTAAATAAATTCCTAATTTATTCTTTTTATGTCAATTTTGCTAATTAATTTGTCCCAAAAATTTTCTCTCTTATTTAATTTCAATAATTTCTTAGTTCGGATGAAATTTACCATTTTATCCCTATAGTTGACTTTTTTTGATATGTTGACCAACTTTGACTTTTGGTTGACTTTTTCTATTTTTACTCATTTTAACTCCGATTTCAACCCAGTTAATTTCTTCCGACTCTAATTTAACTTTAATTACATAAATTACCATTTAGTCCTTGAAAATTTTTCTTAAGTGAAAAATTACAGTTTAGTCCCTATAACTTCTTATTTATAATTTTGCCTTTTTTAATCAAATTGACTATTTTATTCATTTTAACTATATTTTTACTGTCAATTGACCATTTTGCCCTTTATTTGACGTGAAATTATAATTTTAAACTTATTAAACATATATACTTCACTTTTCATCTTGAATCATTTTTGTTCACATTTTCAACATCTCTAAAGCCAAAATTCTTCTTTTTACACAGTTTTATACAAAATTACTATTTTACCCCTAGTTATTGACAGCAAGAAAATCATGAACCGAATAAATGGATAAGCAAATCTAGTTATTGGGAGTGTCCACACTACTTGGGAGTATGCGACTACTCCTCGGTATATCCATAATGAGCCAGCTAACATAATAATTAATATTTTTCCAGAACAATAATAGAAACTAATAATACAGAGACAGAACATCGTAGGGTAAGTACCCCTATGGCTAGCCATACTATCCTAAGCTCCTAGATCACCAACTGACACTAAGGGCATAACACTTTATTTCATTTCCATACTTTTTGTTATTTTCATTCCATCATACACAATAATTGCTTTATGTTAACATGCTTAGAATTAAATTCTCACTCCTTTAAGCTTATTAATTGCAAATTTTTTGGAAAAACGCATAATGTTGCTATAATATGGCCAAATCAAGCGATTATGCATACACAGGCCATTCGGCAACTTAAGCATTCATCACTTACATAACCTTTTATTCTTCATTTTTATGTTATGCAAGTTTCTACATTCATTTAAACATCATTATATCAAAATATGATTGGTTTGCATACAAATTCTCAAGCATCACAAACTTTCATCATTATGTACTATATACATATTCACATACACTTGTCATTTTTCATTTTCATCAAGTCTACTACCTTTCTCATGCCTTGTATTATCTAAATATAATCAAATATTACATTTAATATTGAATTACATAGCAATTACTTAAGGAATACTATTCGGCCATCACTAGGGTTCCCACTTTTAAATTATTTTCTTTACTAAAATAAGTTCATACTAGTTTATGTTATCATAATATCAAGTTATATTAAATTAATTCATCAATTCACACTTGTTCATCTAGTTAAATAATAGAAAATTCAAGAAAAATTCATGGAAATAATTGAAATTAAATGTAAATTATATCCACTAATCTTATTTTAGCTTCCTTGTCACCTATTCCACCTTGTCTTTGCCTTTCCCTCCTTTACATTGGCCTTCCTCCTTTTGTTCTTCTTTTGGCCAAAAATGGAAGGAAGCAAATCCTTAATTTAACTCCTCAATTAAAGCAATTTAAACACACTATTATAATATGCTAACCCTGCTCTATATGTTGGTATAATATCTGTTTTAAATTCTAGCTCAAACTCATAAAAATACAAAAATATATCTTAGGAATTTTACCTCAATACTTATGTTTCTTGGGCCTCCCTTGCTACAATCCCTTTCCTATTGAAAGAGCAGGAAATTTTGAGTATAAGGGTATGATTTGATCTAGAATTATGGAGAGAGAAAGCTTAGAAGGAAGGAAAATGGAGGAGAGAGAGAGAGGAAGAGCTAGGTTCAGATTCTCACAAGAAAGAAGAAGATGTTGGTCGATTTTTCCAGAAATTTTCAGATATTTTTCTCCTTATATAAATGCTTTAAGTGTACCAAAGGAGAGGGTAAGATGAATATTGTAACAATTGAATCTAATGGCATTAAAATTGGCCACTTGTCACTCACTTAGGCACTTAGACTTATCATATTACCCTGAGCTCACACACATTTAATCACCACACTAGTTAACAACCCATATAAAATTTCATTTCCAAATGACCCTATCTCAATTTTGCACTCGAAAATATGAATTTTTGATCCCGATGTCGGATTGCCCTGAAATTTTTTTTCGAGTGTCACTATATATTATAAAATATGTGGTAAAAATTTCAGCCCATTCTGACAACATTTTGATATACTTTTAGCTTCAATGGCTTGTGCATCCAATCCGAAACTCGAATTTTCAGAATTATCAGATTTGCTATTTTCAATTCATCGGTTGTTACTACCCTATTTATAGCATGTATATGAAATTAAAATTCAATCGAAGATATCTAAGTTCTCCAAATAGTCAGTCAAAGTCTTAGTTAAACCTACATCGAACCGTGAATTTTTTTTTCTTTTGCCCTTTTGGACGTCTATTTGACCTCAATTTTCACTCAAATTGTATCATTAGACTCCACTTAACATGTACTTTCATATTTGATATTAAACCCACACTGCCCATCGGGTCCCCCTTCCTCGAATTTCCTAGCTCGGGCACATTTAATGGTGCACTTTCTTCAAATTTTTCCATCCCAGTCAACTTTGATCACTCTGAAATATGACCTAGGGTAATTGTTCACACTCTACAACATGTCATGCATGACAAATGCAAATTTAGGGGTGTTACACATGGAGATTTAATTTATTATTTTAAGAATCATGGAATTGATTTTGAATGGATTTGAGCTTAGGAAGAGAAAGAAATAATTTAGAGCGTATTAATGGGATTAAAAATCAAAGTGGGCTTAATTAGGCCTAACCCCTTTGGTTCAACCAAGCCCAGCTAAACCAGCCTTAAAAAGAGCTAAAAAAATTCGTAATTTTCCAGAGAATTCATCCAGCTTCTCTTTCTCTCCAGTTTCTCCTTCTTGGCCAAATTGGTCATTCCAACTTTCAAAAATTTATTTATTTTCTCCTTCTAAATCTTCCATCAAATTTCACTCTCTCAAGCAAATCAAGATTTCTCTTTCACATAGTGACCATATCTAAGCTCAATTTGGAGTAATTGAAGTGAAAAATCAAGATTTATCAAGTTATGTATCAAAAATGAGGTATGAGAAATCAAGCTCTATAATTTGATTTAAAGGTTTATATAGATAGATTAAGGTATGTGGAACTTATTTGTGATCTTAGATTTAATTTTGGAGCAAAGAAAATGATAGTTTTATACCTTTACATAATTGGCCATATAGGATTTTTAAAGGAAATGATGATGATTGATGGAGTAAAGCTAAAGAGATAAAGATTAAAGCATGGAGAAAGTGAATCTAAGATAAGTTGATACAATATCCCCTAATTTTCATTGATTTAGTTTGATTTGTGGTTATATGTGTTATCCATGTATATGATTAATGTATGAATAATTGAAATAATTACTATAGAAATTATTAAAATGATTAAAAATGGTGTTTTGAATGATTTAATGGTAGAAGAAAATAAATTTAAGTGGAAGACCTCTAATGACCGAATGATATGCTTAGGGAATTCTTAATGATTTTGTGATTTTTATGTTAATTAAGTATGGATCTATGATAATGAACATGGGAGTGAGTGATTTAAGTAATTAAATTGTTATAAAGATGATTAAAATGGATTATATTTGTAATGGCCCGAATACCGGATTGGTCAAAAATAGTATTTTTCGATGGTGGATAGTGACACCGGGGTGGATAGTGTCTCCCGGAGTCATAAAATATTTTATTGGAAAATTGGAAAGAGGAGGTTAGTAAGAGTTCTAGAATGTAATTTGGACTAAAAATGAAGTCTCATTGATCATCAAAAGTCAACAATAAGGAAAAAATCACAGTTTCAGTTTAATTAGTGCCTGAGTTGACTAAGACTTGATTGAAATTTTAAAAATAACAAATGACCTAAAAAATGATTGAAATTTTCAAATCTACATTAAACGAGAAGTAGAATTATATTGTAAAGAAAAAGTAATTTTCAGCGACACGAAAAATCGAGCTATAAAACTGGTAAAAGTGGATCAGATCAAAAAATAGTTTTTGATTGACTCAAACATATTTGTGGAGCCTAACAAATAAATTTTGAGAATTATGGAAGTATTTTTAGGAAGGTTTGAACACAAAAAGTAAGAGAAAAATAATAATTTCGATTTAAATAGTAAACAGTTTATCGTAGAGAAATGATCTTTAAAAATTGCAGAAAGTTCTAGTTGGACTTTAATTAATATTTGAAATTATTTGATAGTAAAAAAATAATTTTACGGTAACATAAAAAATTTGCTAATCAGATCGATTTGAGTGAACTAGATTAGAAATGGACTCCGATTGAGTTAAAAATTTTCATAGAGGCTTAATTTATTATTTTAAGAATTATGGCATTGATTTTAAGTGTATTTGAGTTTAAAAAGAGAGATAAATAATTTAAAGTGCAATTTTTGGCTTAAAAATAAAATTGGACTTAAATTAGGCCCAACCACTTTGGTTGAACCAAGCTCAACACAAATCAGCCCTATAAGTAGCCTGAAAATTTGCAAACTTCTAGAACTCACTACAGCTCTCTCCCATCTCCTCCATGGCTGAATTGGCCATCTTTATCTCTCAAGGATTTTTTTCATTTTCTCTCTCTAAATGTTCCACCAAAGTTCACTCCCTCAAGTAAATCAAGGCTTTTTTCACATGGTGACCACATTTAAGCTTAATTTGGACTGATGAAAGTGGAAAAACCAAAGATTGAAAGTTATGGTACAAATTTAAGGTATGTGGAATTTATGTCTTTAAAATGATTTAAAGGCTCAAATAGGTAGTTTGAGATGTGTAAAGTATATTTGTGATATTATATTGAAGTAAGGAAGCATTTTGATGGTGGTTTCTTTGATGATTATTTTTTACCACTTTAGGATTCAAAGGATGAAGATGATGTTCTAAGTGTTTAAGGCAAAGAAATAAGAGTTTAAGAGTATAAATTAAGCTTTTTAGGTAAGTGGATACAATATCCCCTAATTTTCATTTATTTGGCTTGATTGGTGATTATGTATGTTATGCATGTATATGATTAATGCATGAATAATTGAAATAATTATTATAGAAATGGTTAAAAGGATTAAAGATGATGTTTTGATCAATTAGTAATGAAAGAAAATAAATTTAAGGTGGAGAACTTCAGATGGCCGAATAGAGTAATTAGGTTTACTATAGTAATTTTTAATATGCATGATCATTAAAGTGCAAAATAGTGATAATGATTCACTAATTAGATGGATCATGTGTTAAATGGATCAAAATAAATTATATGTGAAAAATAATTATGTTGGTCGAATATGTATATAAGTATACTTAATGTATATTTTAATTGATAATGTATATTAAGTGTATAATATTTATTATTGGTATGTATTGAAATTGAACTAATGAAATAAGAAATTAAAATGAAAAATGGGAAATTTAAATGAAAGAAATTGAAAGTTTAAAAGTAAATAGAAATTTTGTAAAACATTGAGGAAAAAGGATAAAATGGTAATTCAAATGTTCTAGGAACTAAATTGTAGTTTCATAAAAGTATAATGAATTAAAAATATAAAATATAGAGCCGATGGCAATTTTGCAAATAAGAGTAAATTAAAGGGGTAAAATTGTAAAGCAATGAAATTCAGGAACTAAGCAGCAATTTTTTCTTATAGAAAAGTTTAAGTGTAAAAAAGAAAGAAATAATGGTAAATGTAAAAATGAGCTAAAAATACAAAAAAGAAAGGTAAAAATGAAGTTTAGAATGAAAAATGACCAAAATGAAAAGAAATAAAAAGTTTAGGGGTAAAATAGTAATTTTTTTCCAATGGTGAGATTAATGAGTAAAAATGATAAAATAAAGTTTAGAAAGGGTAAAATGGTAATTTAGTGAATTAGCAGCCTAAAAATAAATTTTTGTGAAGTGGAAGGATTAAAATGTAATTTTGCATAAAAAATTAAAATAAGGACCAATTGGAAATTTTACAAGCCAATAAATGAATGTGGAGTGAAAATAAAAAAAATTAGTGGCAAATTTGTAATTAAAGTGTAAAAAGGGTTATTTTTTAATTAAATAAAAAATTAAAAACTAAATTGAAAAGTATACCCAAAGTAATGGTATTAATTGATATTTAATTTATATAAATACTTTTAAGATTGAAATTGTGTTACACTTAAAACGAAATTGTTGAATTATGGTGAAATAATTCATAGTTGAGTGGAAACAATGAATTATGATGAAAATGATGAATATGTCAATCAATTAATGTATTGAAATGCAAAAACAATTGAAAAGTTAGATGGATAAAATGATAAAAGAACTGAATGAACAATGTACTAATTGAAAAGAAAGAACTGATCAAAGGAACAGTATACTAAAATGACAAGAAAGCATTATATTAACAGTGTACTGACACTACAAGAAAATAGCCATTTAGCAACGAAAATGAGCAACAGAAATTGTCAATTTTTCTTTGCTAATCAAAAATAGCAACGGAATCGGTGGTTGCAAATTTGACGGTTGCTATTTTTAAGCAACCAAATTTTTTTTCCGTTACTAAATTCAATTGATCTAAAATTCGGTGAATTGGTCAAATTTGCCAAAGGAATAACATTTCCGTTGCTAAATATAGCAACGAAAATATTAATTCCGTTGTTGAATTCTGTAACCATATAAAAAAATCACAACGGTTTTTCCGTCGATATTCCGTCACTAAAATATTGTCAAATTTTTTTAAAAATTACTTTTAATTTTTTATGTCAACATTTCATTCACAAATTTGTTACACAGATGAAAGCACAGATAATTTCATTTTCTCCATCCTATTTGATTGACATGAGCAGGAATGGGGTAGCCATCAAAAGAATTGAAAACAATATTAATTATGTTTGGAATCGCAAGGCTCAATAGTCAGTAGTGAATGCATCTCATCTGGGATATTTTATTTCAGTAAAATGGAACACAAAGGAACTTGAATCCATGTAGTTCTGGTCATAGATGAAAATAAATAAAAAAGACATCACTTTGAGTGTGAATGTAAAGAGAAAAATTCACTTTGAAATTAAATGTGAAAATTTGATAAAAAGACATCTGATTATTGATGATGATGGCATACCTCATCATGAAGAGCTGAAGCTTCACATTGATCTCTTGTATTTGGCTTGAGCTATCCCACATCTGGAGTGAACCTACAACAATAGGTAGCAATAATGTTCAATTAAAGAAGTGCTAAGTGGCAAATGAATGTGAAATAAGTAGAAAATGACCTTGCTAACCTCTTACTACACTAGAAAATTTTAGTTAATAGATAGATTAACTTGGTTTGTATATTTATGGTGCATCAAAGGTGCTAAATAGAAAATTAACAAAGAGAAAAGCATTGGTAACTAGAGTAAATTAGGCATTTCAAGTGGATCACCAAAGAACAAAGCTAAAAGAAGACAAACACATTAGAATAATTACGACTGACCTCAATAGGAATATAAGTAGGTCATTTTAGACTCCTTACATTAATGCATGGCAGATCAATAGAATAATGCAAATCCATTTGGCGATTATTGAAAAAATAATCATAAATAGTAATTTCAAATGGATCATTTTCTCCATCCCTCCCACTCTTTTGCTTTAATTGGAACTTACAAACAACAAAGAGAAACTACTTAAATTACGCTTCCTTTTTTGTGTCTTATTTAAAATTTTCTACCCAAACCCTTATTTTAATGCAATGAGGAAGGAATTAATGCAAGAGTAAATTTAAACTCTAAGTTCCTTAGGTGGGTGTGTGCTTGAGTGAGTGAGATGTGTAATTGAGTAGGTGAGTGATTGATGATATGGGTGAGTATGACTATGATGTGTGAATGAGTGATGGGAGAGTAAGAGAAGGGAAAAAGAGGGAGAGAGAGGGAGTGAAGGGAAGAAAGGGGGAGTGGTGGAGGAAAAGGAAGGAGAGGAAGGGCAAGGGGGAAAAAGGAAAGGTGAGCGAGGAAAAAGAAAAGGAGGGCAAGGCTGATGTTTAGCCAAGTGGGCAAGAGACGTAGGTGAGCGAAGAAAAGAGGTGGGGTAGTTCCCAAAAGCACGTTCGAGCAAGAGAGGCACATGGCTGAGTAGGGAAAAGTTGTGGGTGAGCAGGGAATCATATGGGCAACCGAAATAAGTAGTGTGGACCAATAAGCACCCGTATAGTCGAGTAGAAGAGTGATGCGAGTGAGCGGTAGGGAGAGGTAGGAACATACAGGAGAGCGGGGAAAGAGCTTGGCCATGCTTGGGGCTGCTGGACTCCGAAGGACGGGAACTTTGACGCAGGACGACTAGGTGGGGAGAGAAGGAAAGGGAATCACAAGAGAACGAGAACTATTTATAGTTAGGCCAAATAATGAAATAGCAACGAAAATTTAGTAACAGAAAAAATTTTCGTTGCTATTTTAAAATTGAATTGATTTAAGGTTGGTTTTTTAGCAACCAAAATTAAATTTCATTGCTAATTTAGCAACGAAAAGAAATTTTTGTTGCTAAATAACCAACCTTAAAGTAATTAGGTTTTGAAATATCAACGAAAATTTTTTTCATTGCTAATTTAGCAACGAAAAGAAATTTTTGTTGCTAAATAACCAACCTTAAAGTAATTAGGTTTTGAAATATCAACGAAAATTTTTTTCATTGCTAATATAGCAACAAAATTTAGTTTTCATTAATAAAATAGCAATGGAAAACATTATTTGTTGCTAAAATAGCAATATAAAACATATTTTGTTGCTATTTTAGAAATAAAATTTACTTTTCGTTGCTAATTTTCATTCCAAATTTTTTCCGCCTTCTGCCGACGCCTTATTTAGCAATGGTATAGGCATTCTATTGCTGATTTTCATTGCTATTTTTTGGCACCAAAATTTCCTCCATTTTTTAATGATGGAATACAACCATTTTTAATTTCGTTGCTAAATCTAAAATGTTCAACCAATTTTAGCAACAAAATTTGAATTCTGTTGCTAATTATCAACGAAATTTGATTTTTATTGCTAAATTAGCAACATAAATAATTTCATTACTATTTAAATATTTTCTTATAGTATGAACTGCAAAAGAAAAATTGAAATGTTAGAAATGTGAAAAGTGATTCTAAGATGAGCAAAGAATGTTGCCCTTAGTAGTGGTCTGACGATTTAAATCTAGTTCAAGATATAATTGGCTAGCCATAAAGACACCCATACTGTGGTGCAAATCATGATTATTTACTTTACTATGATAAAATCGTAACAACCTTCCATAATTTTTGTCTGATTATTTTCTCTATTCTGATCTGATCTGAGGTGCATTGGTCTTTCAAGATTATTCCCTACTATATTGTATTGTTATGTGTCTGTTGTGTCCATATCCCATATATTCAATCTGAAGATTTTCTGTCGAAAGTGTACTAGGGGCATAATGGCAATAACGATATAAAAGTGCAACATGTGAAATATGAATGAAAATGAAAGTGAAAAAGGACTGATATAAAAGAAAAATGAAAAGTTAAGATCAAAATTATAATGTACCCAAATAATAAATTTAATGGGTAAAAGTGATAAAATAATGAAAGTATGTATGAGAATGATAAAATAATGAATGAAAAGCTTAAAAGTATTCTTTTGTAGTTTTAGAGGACTAAAATGCAATTTATCATGAAAATGTTAAAACTAGTATTGATTGATAATTTGTATGCCAAATAATGGATTTAAAGTGAAAATAAGTGAACTGATAGGAAAATTGTAAATAGAATGTAAAATGACAGTTTTGGAAACAATTAAAGAATTAGAAAATTTGCATATAATTTGCTATAAAATGGTATATTTGTAATGAAATGATAAGTTACATGTCAAATAAGCAAATTAGTATGAAGTAAAAATAAGTAGTGGCATTAGTATAAATAAATGATAAAAAAACACCATTATAATTTAATGAAAGTATAGGACTAAATTGTAATTTAGCAAATAAAATGTTAATTGAAAGATAAAACTGTAAATGAATCCTATTATATAGTAAGATAGGGATTATATGTGTAATTTTTACACTTGAGTGAAAATATGGATTAAATCGAAATTGTTCATGCCATAACATGTATTAAAAATGAAAAAAAAGGAAAAATTAAACCTTAAGAGTAAGTGTGGCTTAAATAAGATCCTTTATAAGATAAGCAATTGGATAAATGCCTAAATGACTGTGTAATAAATAAAAGAATGAAGATAAATTCCTAAGTAAAAATGGAGTGTGAGCAAACGTATTTGTAAAGAGTGAAAAGAATTGGTATTAAAATATAAAATGATAAGAAAATAGTATTTTTATGTATAATATATAAATGAAGTGTATAAATAAGCCCAGTTATCGATATTAAAGTTAATATGGTAAATAAATAAAAGATATGCATAAAAATGACAAATGTATCCTATTGAATGATCGAAACAGTTTTCATATTGAATGCATATGTGCACGATTGTTTGATGCACCTCAAAATGATAAAATAAATAATTAATATTAAAGAATGATATGCATGTATGTATGCATGTGCGTATGCATACATGTATGTGTATGTGTGAATGATATTATTGTGGAAAGTTTGGGATATGTATCCACCACTGGACATTTTAATGCTCAGCGCATAGTTTATTGACTGCGCGCAGGTTATAAAGATAGAGTGATGTGTAGCCAATGCTACAATGTTGATCAAGTTCAAAGCGAAATTCAAGGATGATAGTTGGCATGGCATGTATATATATGTATATGAAAGGTATAGAATGTGAATTATACTTGTGTACTATTTTAATCGTATATATATTTACCAACTGGATATGTTATCTGTACCGAATGCATATGTGATTTAAGAAAAAAAATTTAGCAGACTGTTTATTGTAGATATTTTTGTTATCGCCATTATGTTGTGACATTCAATCACTGTACGTTCAGTACAGTGGTAATAGGGTATTACAATATTATATTAGGCTGAATGGATGGATATTAAGAATAAATTAGAGAATATGCCAAATATTGATAAATAATAAATGCATGTTAACAGTGTTTAACATAAGATGAAATGAAAATAATGAAAATAATGGAAAATGATATAGTTAAAATGATAAAAGGACCTAAATGAAAGAAATTGAAAGTTTAAAGGCAAATTTTAATTTTGCAAAATATTGAGGAAAAAGAATAAAAATGGTAATTTAGTTGTTCTAGGGGCTAAATTGTAGTTCCATAAAAGTATAATGAATTAAAAGTATAAAGTATAGAACCGATGGTAATTTTGCAAATATGAGTGAATTAAGGGGATAAAATCGTAAAGCAATGAAGTTCAGGGACTAAACAATAATTTTCCCTTATATAAAAGTTTAAATGTGAATAAGAAAGAAACAATGGTAATTCCATACACAAAAATAGAGGTAAAGGATAAAATCGTAATTTAAGGGATCACATAGAACTAAATAGAAATTAAGCCACGTTAAGGATTAGAATTTACATTACTAATAAATAAAGTTAAATGACGTGAAAATAATAATAGCAGTAAGAATCTAAGTTAGTAAGATAATGAATAACTGTATAATAATATTGTAATGAGTTTTATGTAAAAGAATAAAGAGAGTTAGGACCAAAAGAAAATGTAAATAGATCGAAAAGTAAATAATTAGATTGCAAAGATTGAAAATAAAGCCACTCACGAGATAAAAAATAAAGATAACAAATAAGAAAATGAACCCTTAGTATATATTAAGGCATAATGTATGGGTATAAGATGGGTAATGGCCTAAAATAAATTTAAACATGAAAAGAAGTGTCTATAAATTTATTTAGAATTTATAAAATTTATATAAATATTTTTTAGAATGAAATTGTATTATATTTAAAATGAAATTATTGAATTATGGTGAAATAATTCATAAAATAAGTGAAAATGCTGAATTATAAGGAGATAATTCATAATTTATGCAAAGGTGATGGAAAAAGTTAAATGGCTAACGTATTGAAATGCAAAAGCAAATGAAAAAGTCAGATGTATAAAAGTGATGAAAAAACTAAATGAACAATGTATTGAAATGAAAAGAAAGAATTAAATGAACAGTGTACTGAAATGAAAATGTCAAAAATGTGAAAAGTGATTCTAAATTAAGTAAGAACTTTTGTTGCCCTTAGTAATGATCAGGCTGTTAAAGTCTAGTTCAGGATATGATTGGCTAGCCATAGGAATATCCATACCGCGATGCAAGTCATGGCGACTTGCTTTGCTATGGTAGGATCATAATGATCTCTCATAGTTTCTATTTTGACTGTTTTATTTTGATCTGATCCGAGGTGGATTGATCCTTCGGGATCATCCCCTATTGTATTGTTGTGGGTCCATGAGATTCACATCCTGTATATCCGGTCTAAAGATTTCTGCCGAGATTATACTAAGGGCATAATGGTAAAAATGACTTAAAAGTGCAAAAAGTGAAGTGTAAATGAAAATGAGAGTGAAAAAAGGACTGATATTAAAGAAAATGAAAATTTTAGGGTCAAAATGATAATTTATCCAAATAATGAATTTAATAGGTAAAAGTTATAAAATTGTGAATGTATGAATAAAGATGATAAAAATAGTAAAATAATAGCTTAAAAGTAAACTTTTTTAGTCTTGGAGGACTAAAATGAAATTTGATACGAAAATAATAAAATAGGGACTAATTGATAATTTGTATGCCAAATAATGGATTTGGAGTGAAAATAAGTGAACTATGGCAAAATTGTAAAAATAACAATTTTGTAATTAATTAAAAAATTAGGGATATAATTTGCCATAAAGTGGTGTATTTGAAATAAAATGATAAGTTAAATGTCAAATAAAAAATTTAGTGTGAAAGTAAATATAAGTAATGACATTAGCATAAATAAATGACAAAAGAAAGCACCACTATAATTTAATAAAAGTGCAAGGACTAAATTGTAATTTAGCAAGTAAAATGTTAATTGAAAGATGAAACTGTGAATGAACCCTATTATATGGTAAGATAGGAACTTAAAGTGTAATTTTTACACTTAAGTGAAAGTAGGGATTAAATCATAATTATTCATGTCATAACATATATTAAAAATAAAAGAGAGCAAAAAAATTAAGCCTTAAGAGTAAGTATGTCAGAAATAAAAAGATTCTTTTAAAGTAAATAATTGGATAAATGTCTGAATGACTGAATGAGTGAATGTATATCCGAATGACTAAATAACTGTGTAATGAATAAGAGAATAACGATTAATTCCCTAGTGAAAACGGGATGTGAGTGAACTTATTTGTAAAGAGTGAAAAAAATTGGTATTAAAGTGTAAAGTGGCAAGAAAATAGTATGTTAAAAAACAATATAGTAAATTGCATAATGAATAGTAAATGAAGTGCATAAATGATTTCAATTAATAATATTAAAGTAATTAATTATAATTGAAGGTTAATATTATAAATCAATGAAAGATAAGCATAAAAATGGTAACTACACTAAGGGATGTATTTTAAAGGATAAAACTGATAATTGTATTTTATTAAATGATTGAAACAGATTTCCATATTAAATGCATATGTGCTCGGATGCACATTAGAATAGTAAATAAATAAATAATGTTAAATAATGCTCATGAAAGCATGCATGTGTGTATGTATGTGCGGATGCATGTATGTATGTGTATGTCTGAATGATATTTTTTGTAGAAAGTTTAAAATATGTATCCATCACTGGACATTAACATTAGAATACTTAATAATACATCTAGTATTTAGTTCGAACTTGAAATTTATATTTTAAGCTTCTTACATATCCTAAAAAGGGGAATCAAAATCACAGAGTTCTAAACATTCAATGCCTACTTTGCATTAGTTACATATGATGTATAAGTTATACTTTATACACATCTCATATATCATAAATACCTCTTGCATTACCATCAATACATACTTAACTTTGCATATATATTAGTTATTTTACCTTTACACTAACTATATACAAATGTTAGGAATAACAATGATATTCATTAATAAATCAATAATCTCTTACATAATGCTCATTTTTAACACCATTTTAATTACATTATAATTTGTTTTTTCGTAGCTTGAACTAGGTGTAAGCGTGGATAATTGGAAACACTAGATACCGTACATGTATCAAATCACTAAACATTGTTAAGGTGCCAACACTAAATACCCAAAGGCATCAAATCACTAGGACTCCATTGGGAAATAAAGCTTGAGGAATTTACCGACAGAAAGATGATGGATGCATTTTTCTGTCGGTAAATTTACCAACGGACTTATATTTTCGTCAGGAAATTTTACCTACGTTCTATTCTTGTACGAAACATTTTGTTGGTAATTTTCGTTTGTATATTAGTTTTCCAATAGAAGATAAACATTTTCTGTAATGGCTCGAACACTGGGTTAGTCGTGAACAATATTTTCCAACAGTGAATAATAATTTTCGGGCTGAAAAGTACACCCGAAAATAAAAAATATTTTATTAGACCATCGAAAAATATTGGTCATGGTGAGTCCGGAGTTGAAATTTAAAGTGAAATTGAGGTCAAATGGGCCTTCAAAAGATAAAAATATGAAAAAGCTAGCGAGTCAATTTCTATTATAAAGGAAACTGACTCAACTTTGTATAAATGTTTAAAAATAGCAAACAGACTCCGAAAATTTTCAAAAATTTCAGTTAAGCCTAAAATAATATGTAGATTATTTTGGCTATAAAAAATAAATTTTTCTATAATACCGGTATTTTTGAATCGGACCAATTAAATCGACCTAGATCAAAAATGGATTTCGATTGAGCCAAAAATTTGCGTGCCACCTATTTTCGGGATGATAAAAATTATGAAATCATTTTTGAAGTGATTTGGAATTGAAAAGTGAAATAAATGAATTAAAATTATTAGTGGATAGTTAATGGGCCTTGATTTAATTAAATTAGCCCAAACCCAAGCTTATTAACCCAAGCCCACTTAAGAACCCTATAAAAGGAAGAGAGGAACAGTGGCTAACATGGAAAATCTCCAGAAATTGCCAGCTTCTGCTCCATGGTGGCCGAACTCCTTTCTTCATCTTTCTTCTCAAAATTCTTCATCTTTTCTTCATTATTTTCTCTTGATCCAAACACCAAAAATGATCTTTAGCCTCTCTAGTTATTGGATCTAATCTCAAAATATAGATTAAAGGGAGAAAAGCTACGAAAAATAAGGGTTAAAGGCATGGAGGTCAAAATAAGGTTAATAAATCTTTGGGTTTTAATTTGATTTTAAGACACCTATAGGTAGATTTAGGTGCCTAGAGCATGTTTTTATGGTTATTTTGAGCTGAAATTGTGGTTATCTTGATGATTTTTTAGATGAGAATTTAGGCCAAGTGAGGATGATTTTGATGGTGATGATTTTCATGATTTTAAGTGAATAAAAGGAAGTTTAAGGGAAGATTATGCACGGAAAAATGTTAGTGACTACTAAATCTTAGTATTTTCCATTTAATTTTATGATTTTCCTTAAGGTTTATTATGAAAAATTTTAGTGTAATTAATTAGTTTGAAATTGATAGTGTAATTGTGTAATTGGACCTTAGTTAAGTATAATAAAATGCTTAATTTGAATTAAAAAAAATTGTAAGGAATTTTTTTTATTGTTGGCCGAATTTCACCATGAAGAAAAAAATTGTATGTTAAGTGTTTTAATGAATTTAAGCCTCCATTTGATAGGAAAGAACATGAATATGTATATTAAGTATTTTGATGAAATTAAGTCATAGAACAATGTTATATATATATATATATATATATATATATATATATATATATATATATATATATATATATATATATATATATATATATATCCATGAAATTTCAAGGGAATTTATGGAAATTATTCAAGAATTTTTGAGTTAAGTATAAGTATATGTCTATAATGTAAAGGATGAATTATGGTGAAATAATTCATAAAATGAATAAATATGATAATAATTGAAGAAATATGTTCACATAAATTTTTATAGAATTTATGTGATTTATGAGAATATTTTTTAGAATAAATATTGAACACGTTAATGAAAATATTGAATTATTGAGAAATATTCAATAGATAAATAAAGAAGATAAATTAATATAATTAATTTACATTCTGTATAAAGAAAATGAAAAAGGTTAATTGATAAGTTTTCGGAGAATAAAAAGTATAGTGATTAAAGTAACAGTATTGAATTATTACAAAATAATTCATAATCCGAACAAAATGGTGAATTACTATACAATAATTCACAATCCATATAAAAGTATTACAATTTTCGAACAATTGCAAATTTAGACCGAAAAAATAAGGAATTAGCTAAAAGCCAAAAAGTAAATAAAATGAATATAAAAGTAAATTATTGAATTATAAAGAAATAAATCAATAAGTGCCTAGGAAAAAAAAGAGTGAATTATCCTAGTATAATTCACAAAATATGAAAAAGTATTGAGAAAATAATTAGCTAAAAATTGGAAGTGTAATAAATATTTATAGTGAAATATTGTAAAATAATTCACACAAAAGTGACTGGAAAGAAAAAGTAACCGAAAAGAAAATGTTATTGTATAGTCAATAGCACAAAAAAATGTGATTGACGAAGTGTACTGTTTAAAGAAAAATGAAAGAAATTAAAAAAAATTATTGAAGTGTGAAAATCATTCTGAAAATAATTGATTGTTTTTGCCTTTAGCAATAACCAGGTAGTGATATTCTTATTCAGAATATAATTGGCTAACCATAAGGACACCCAATACCGCGGTGCAAGTCATGACGACTTGCTTTGCTATGGGTAAAATCTCTGATTTCCATAGCTTCAGTGTAAAAGTAAAAGTATTAGTGATGTGCTTTTTGAGAAATGGTCCCTTGGGGATCATTTCTCAATCAATGGGGCCTTTTGGGATCCATATCCCGCATATCCTTTTTGAGAGTCATATCTTATTGCACTAGGGGCATATCGATAAAAGTAAATCAGAATTGTAAAAGTTTTAAATGTAAAAAAAAAGCTTAATTGAAAAAAAGAAAAAGTTTTTGGGGCAAAAATGTAATTTTCCCAAAATTTGTAAGTAATGAGTCAAAGTGTAAAGAAATTATTTTACAAGGTAAAATAGTAATTTAATGATTAAATAGCCCAAATATGTGTCTGTTGATCATGTTAAGTTGTTATGCCTCTTGGAGGTTGTGTTGTTTTATGATTTTTCAGGAGGTCATTAAGTAAGTAGCCGTTATATTGTCAGAATTTTGATGACCGGTATTCGTATAAGTTTGGTTATCGGTGTAAAAAAAATTCAGGCAAATCGTTTAAGTTCATATCGAAAAGAACTGTTTCGTTAAAGGTGTTATATTTAGTGATATCAGAGCAATGGTTTAGGCGGTTCTAAGATCGGAGTGCGATAAGATTAAGTGATAGATTTAACTATATATACATGCCAAAAGTTAGTGGATAAGTGATAAGGAGTCTGATGTGTACTTGCTCCCTATTACGTTTGAAAGTGAAAAGTTAACATCTGACTGAGATTGTCAGGTGTAAAGTGATTAATTCGGCATAGTAAAAATAGTAGAGAGTTAGAATAAAAGTGTTGGTGCTTAAGGTCTTATGAAAGCTAAAGCAGAATGATGAATTGTTGACTAAATTTGAGTGTGACCTGAGTGCCTATGTGTCATTGTGAATGAGAATTAGTCCGTCGAAGAATGCAATAAAAAAGGGTATGTTAGAAAATTTGAAAAGAAATTGTATATTAAGTCCAGACAGACTACAAAAGACATAGAGAAACCTTGACTTATGTGTCATGGTTTAAATTATTATCGAATTGGAAGTGATACAGTCAAAAAAGGTTTCTGATAGTTGAAATGGTTTTGATGATAAGTTGAGGTCATTTAAGATGCTCTATATATATCTGTCAGTGATTCCTTGCAAGTGTGGGTACTTGATTAGATGTTTCATAGTTCTGGAATGGGCTATGATATCTGTATTATATGAGAATACATGTTAGTATTCTATTGCATGCATGAAATCATTCATTCATTGCATAGCATTTCATATTGTGTGACAACATTTGATTTGCATCATATCATTTGTATAGATCCCACATGATATGGAAAAACTGAAGGAAAATATGATGAGCATAGAGATGACCTAATAGCAAGAAAGGATTACCATTGTATTGGGATGAAGCAAAGAGGGGATACTGAACTTAAGATTTTTTTTTTCATTGTTGACGTGGCTATTATGAGCTATTAATCATGTCATTCAGAATTGTAAATGCATTGACTGCTCTTATTGATGTTATTTTGATGTTTTAAGACATCGGAAGGATGTGATAAGTATTTGAGCTTTGTTCTGTCGATATTAAAGAAAAAGTAACCGTTTCTTGAGATTAGTTAATGTAATTTTTGGCTAAATGAGGAGTTCCTGGATTTAGGCGGATACCACAAGAGAGGTAATGCATTGGCTAACATACTCAGCCTTAGAAAGAATATCTAGTAATAAAATGTTTTTAAGTGAATGTATTTATACGATGAGTAAGTGCAATAGTTAATTATAGTATTTACAGCTATTTGAGCTATAAGAGTTAATAAAGTTAGGCTCCAAAATGAGCATAGTTAGCTGAAATGTAAATAAAAGACAAGTAATCTGGTTCCTTCGTGATCACTTTGATGTATGTGATATCAAAGTGGAATTAACACAGAATGGCCATGGATTTTTCCATTTGCCTGTCTGTGTTGCTATGAGTGAGATTGTTGATAATCTCCACTTTAGCATAGTGATCCATCCTTGTACGTACTGATGGTCAGTTGGAGTGAATAATTAAGATATTAGAAGAATTGTCTCAATGAAGTGTATGTGAATTTGGTAATGGTTATGAAAAGTACTTATTTTTAACAGAGTGTACTTATAATGATAGCTATAAGTCCAGTCGAATATAGCTTTATTGGCGTATTATCTGAAAGGAAATGTAAAGGCCCTTCATGTTGGACATATTTGAATGTAAAGAAGTCCGTAAAGTTGGTTTGATTTGTGTCATAAAAGAGATCTGTATACAGGTTGATACGACTTGTGAAGTAAGATAGGTAAAGATTTTCGATTTAGAGATCAGTCAACTCAAGAATGAGCAGGTTCCATAAGTAAGCATGCTTTGGAACAATCGAATGTGAAAGAATCTTTAATAAGACAATAATATCATGTACTCTACTCTTTGTCATAAGTAAATTTTGAGGACGAAATTTCTTTTAGTATGGGAGAATTGTAATAGACCAAACACTGGATTAGTCGTGAACAGTATTTTTTTATAATGAATAGTATTTTTCGGGCTAAAAAGTACATTCGGAAGTGAAAAATATTATATTGGACCATCGAAAAATATTAGTTATGGTGAGTCCGGGGTTGAAATTTAAAGTGAAATTGAGGTAAAATGGGCCTCCAAAAGTATAAAATATAAAAAAAGGTAACGAGTCAATTTCTATTATAGGGGGAACTGACTCAATTTTGTATAAATGTTTAAAAATAGCAAACGGACTCCGAAAATTTTCAAAAATTTCAGTTAAGCCTAACGATATTTTTGGATCGGACCAATTAAATTGAACCGGATCAAAAATAGACTCCAATTGAGCCGAAAATTTGCGTGCAACCTATTTTCAAGGTGATAAAAATTATGAAATCATTTTTGAAGTAATTTGGAATTTGAAAGTGAAAGAAATGAATTAAAATTATTAGTGGATAGTTAATGGGCCTTGATTTAATTAAATTAGCCCAAACCCAAGCTCATTAACCCAAGTCCACTTAAGAACCCTATAAAAGGTAGAGAGGAACAGTGGCTAACATGGGAAATCTCCAGAAATTGCCAGCTTCTTCTCTATGGTGGCCGAACTCCCTTTTTCTTCTTTCTTCTCAAAATTCTTCATCTTTTCTTCATTATTTTCTCTTGATCCAAACACCAAAAATGATCTTTAGCCTCTCTAGTTGTTGGATCTAATCTCAAACTAGGGATTAAAGGGAAAAAAGCTAAGGAAAACAAGGATTAAAGGCATGAAGGTCAAAATAAGGTTAGTAAATCATTAGGTTTTAATTTGATTTCAAGGCACCTATAGGTAGATTTAGGTGCCTAAAGTATGTTTTTATGGTTATTTTGAGCTGAAATTGTGGTTATCTTGATGATTTTTGAGATGAGAATTTAGGCCAAGTGAGGATGATTTTGATGGATGATGATTTTCATGATTTCAAGTGAATAAAAGGAAGTTCAAGGGAAGATTATGCATGGAAAAAGGTTAGTGACTACTAAATCTTAGTATTTTCCATTTAATTTTATGATTTTCCTTAAGGTTTATTATGGAAAAATTTGGTGTAATTAATTAGTTTGAAATTGATAGTGTAATTGTGTAATTGGACCTTAGTTAAGTATAATAAAATGCTTAATTTGAATTAAAAAAAATTGTAAGGAATTTTTTTATTGTTGGCCGAATTTCACCATGAAGAAAAAAAAATTGTATTTTAAGTGTTTTAATGAATTTAAGCCTCCATTTGGTAGGAAATATGAAATTATACAACTATAAATTTTTGTGAAATTTATAGAAATTATGTGAATAGTTTTGGAATATTTATTGAATATGTAATTAAGGAATAATTGAAAAAATATATGTATATTGAAATTACCCTTAATATAATGCAATTAAACCTTAATTAAGCTTAAATGTAAGCTTAAGTAAATTGAAATAAATTTTTAAGGAGATATTCCTAAAGAGCCAAAATCCATTGTTAAAGACACATGAATGTGTATATTAAATATTTTAATAAAATTAAGTCATAGAACAATGTTATATATATATATATATATCCATGAAATTTCAAGGGAATTTATGAAAATTATTCAAGAATTTTTAAGTTAAGTATAAGTATATGTCTATAATGTAAAGGATGAATTATGGTGAAATAATTCATAAAATGAATAAATATGATAATAATTGAAGAAATATGTTCACATAAATTTTTATAGAATTTATGTGATTTATAAGAATATTTTTGAGAATAAATATGGAACATGTTAATGAAAATATTGAATTATTGAGAAATATTCAATAGACAAATAAAGACGGTAAATTAATATAATTAATTTACATTCCGTATAAAGAAAATAAAAAAGGTCAATTGATAAGTTTTCGGAGAATAAAAAGTATAGTTATTAAAGTAACCGTATTGAATTATTACAAAATAATTCATAATCCGAATAAAATGGTAAATTATTGTACAATAATTCATAATCCATATAAAAGTATTGCAATTTTCGAACAATCACAAATTTAGACTGAAAAAATAAGGAATTAGCTAAAAGCCAAAAAGTAAATACAATGAATGTAAAAGTAAATTATTGAATTATAAAGAAATAAATCAATAAGTGCCTAAGAAGAAAAAGAGTGAATTATCCTGGTATAATTCACAAAATATGAAAAAGTATTAAGAAAATAATTAGCTTAAAATTGAAAGTGTAATAAATGTTTATAGTGAAATATTGTAAAATAATTCACGCAAAAGTGACTGAAAAGAAAAAGTAATCGGAAAGAAAATGTGATTGACGAAGTGTACTGTTTTAAGGAAAAATGAAAGAAATTAAAAAATTATTGAAGTGTGAAAATCATTCTGAAAATAATTGATTGTTTTTGCCTTTAGCTATAGTCAGGTAGTGATATTCTTATTCAGAATATAATTGGCTAGGTATAGAGACACCCTATACTGCGGTTCAAGTCATGGCGACTTGCTTTGCTATGGGTAGGATCTCTGATCTTCATAGATTCAGTGTAAAAGTGAAAGTGTTAGTGATGTACTTTTTGAGAAATAGTCCCTTTGGGCTCATTTTTCTATCAGTGGGGCCCTTTGGAATTCATGTCCTGCATATCCTATTTGAGAATCCTGTCTTATTGCACTAGGGGTATATTGATAAAAGTGAATCAGAATTGTAAAAGTAAATTGTAAAAGTTTTGAATGAAAAAGAACTTAATGGAAGGAAAGAAAAAGTTTTTGGAGCAAAAATGTAATTTTTCCAAAATTTGTAAGTAATGAGCCAAAGTGAAAAGAAATTATTTTACAAGGTAAAATAGTAATTTAATGATTAAATAGTCCAAAAATGTTCTTCTGTAAGAGAAAAAGTGATCAGTTCAAAATTAAAAATTATTGACTAAAATAATAATATGTTATATAAAAAGTGCAAACAAGGTTTGATCTGAACTTTAGTAAGCTAAAAATTAACTGACAAAAAAATAATAAGTAAATGAATGATAATTTTGTTATTGGACATGAAAAGTAACAAGTTCCAATAAGTAAGTAAAAATAACCTTTTTGTAGAAAAGGGAGAAAATAAAGATTTATTTGCAAAGTGTTCATATATAAGTACATCACTTTGCATTAAATGTTAAAAGATTGATAATTGTAATATGATAAGTAGTTCAAAAAGTCCGAGTAAAATAAAAGAATAAATAGCAAAATTGTAATTTATGCTATTAAAAAGAATAATATTGCAATTAATGAATACATAAAGTACTGCATTGAAAATCTACTATTACAGAGGTAATTAATTATGTAAATCGTCTACTGAAATAAGATTTTTACTGAATTGATTAAATAGAGAATTTTGCTTGAAAAGTCAAGCCATACATAAAAATTAAGGTAAAAGAAAGAAAAATAATGCCAAATTTTACCATTGAACTGCAAAAAAAAAAATAGAATATTCTAAATTAAGTAAAAATTTAAAGCAAAGTAAAAAGTTTACCAAATTGTTGGTAATGAACTGAAAGGACTGTCAAAATGATTTAAAAGAAATTTGTGGTAAGACACTGTAATAACTAGTATAAATATGATAATTATGCTTAATTGGAAATTCTATGATTGGTAGTTATCACTGAGCATTTTTAGTGCTCAGCACATAGTTTTTACTGCGTACAGATTTTGAAGAGGAGCTGGAGCATAGTATACAACGGAGTGAAGCCTGAAGAAAAAAATTATCTGTACTTTTAGGTATTTTGGCATGTATATACCCAAGTAATAGTAGTAAGAGTTGAATGTATATTGGATTATTATTGCATTTATAGAAATTATTACTATGGCAATAAATGTATATGATTGGTATGTGAATGATTGAATAATATGTGTCTGTTGATTATGTTAAGTTGTTATGCCTCTTGGAGGCTGTGTTATTGTTTGATTTTTCAGGAGATCATTAAGTAGGTAGCTGTTATGCTGCCAGAATTTTGATGACTGGTATTCATATAAGTTTGGTTATCGGTGTAAAAAAAATTTAGGCAAATCGTTTAAGTACATATTGGAAAGAACTATTCCGTTAAGGGTGTTGCATTTTTCGTCGACAATTTTCCTTGCTAAATGGTATTTTTCTTGTTGTGCTTGATAGTGTCAAATAAATCATCTTCTCAAGCTAGGCAAAGAAAAAGTTTTCTAAACCCCAAATACTAATACTATTCACACAAAAAAATTCTTGATTTATGATAATAAAAAACACTTAAATGCCACATTTGTTTCATTATATTACACACGGAATAATATAATATAATATAATATAATATAATATAATATAATATAATATAATATAATATAATATAATATAATATAATATAATATAATATAATATAATACGAATACAATATTTGGTAAATTTTTTAAAAAATTAATGTAGTGATAATATAATATATGATAAGATTTCTTATCCCTGATACTATGTATAATTTAATACACCATGAACTCTTAAATTTGTGCAATACGGTATAAATCGTATTACAAATAAAGATCTCATTCGTTTCCTTGTCTATGATGTGGCTTTGTCTCTGGCATTTTGATCACCTGACACACTTTTCCACCGCCGCCGTCGCTACCCCTACTACCATCACCACACCACCGCCATGCCACCATACCACCACCACCCACCGCTGTCACCACCACCACCATACTATTGCCACCGCTACCATTACCACCACTACACTACCACCACAACAACCGCCGCCACCCCTATTACCACTGCCACAACAGTCGCCATCGTCGCCACAACCGTTGCCATCATCACCCCCACCACTACCGCCACCACTACAGCTACCAGTACCACTGCCCCCCACAACTACCACCATAGTTATCGCTACCACCACTATCGCCACCACTACCATACTACCACCACCGCCACCGTTACCACCACCACACTACTACCACAGCCGTCACCGCCACAATCGTCGCCATCCCTACCACCGTTGTCACCACACTGCCACTACCGCCGCCGCCGCCGCCGCCATCACCATTTTCATCTAATGATTGTTAATTTATCTATTAACATATATTAATATTCCAAGAAATTGGTACACTTTTAAGAAAAAAATTGATGTATGTATAAAAATTTGTATTTTATAATCAATTGTTTTGTCTAAATTAGTAACATTAAAAATAATTCAATTTTAAATATTTTTAAATTTTTTAAAAAATAATAGATGATACTATTGTACACCAAACACAATATAAAATATTACAGACTATTATAGTTTTATATCAAACACTGTATATAATAATATAAGTCAAATAATATAGATTAATACTATATAGACTAACGTTATACAGACTAATATAATACAGCGAATCAAACATTCCCAAAATCTATAAATATAAAACTCCTAAAACTTCAAAAGTTACGCTTTTTCTCCGTGTACATACTCTCTCTACCCTTTATATACTCTTTCTTTCTCATTGTGTTTGGTCTCCGGACTAACTGAAGTATCGAAGTGGCGTCTTCAAACCAACCGTTGTCTCTTCTTACTATTTGCAGGTCGGTCTTATTTATTTACTAGCAGTCAATCAACATATGTGTTTACTCCCCTCCTTTTAACCCATCAACCGAGTCTGCCAGTTTTAGACTTTTATCTCCTATAGGCTAAATATTTTTTCTTAAGTCTCTTATAGCCAATGTGTAAATGTTGTTTTCATGTCAGCATTAAATTGCTTATCAACTCGTCTTATTCTTGCATACATAAATAAATTTATAGATGCATTTATAATCCTTTTTCTTTTCTTACAAGCTAACAGGAAGTTAGGCTCCTAAAAAAAAAAACGGAATTATGAATTCGAAATTATCAACCTGAGTATGATTAGTGGACCTGAAATGACCCAAACGTAAATAAAAAACATGTATTACATATTGTATACAATTTTTTTTTTTTTAAAAAAAGAAAGAAACTTGGCAATACTGCAATAGTACATTTTTCATATATATAATTTTTCTCATCTCTATTAAATTATTAAATGAAGTTGTTAGTTCAAATCTCAGAATCAATTTGATTTATGTAGAGTTCCATTACATTTGCTTCAATAATCATCACTATGTGCGACAAATAAAAACGAAGCAAGAACAAAATAATATCCAAAAGAGGCCCAAAACTAAGAGAGATTAGTGAAATCACAAACTTATTTTACACACACCTATATATCTTTTATTTTAATTGTGGGTTTTAATAAGTTTTAAGAAAAAGGGGTAAACGATAACTTATCACACTCTTGTCTTGCATCATGATCTTATATAATTCAGTTGGTATCTCTTGATTTTATATTTCCAATAACATTTTCAAGCTAATAATATATTTATTTAAAAATATGCATTGTTTTTGTAATTAAAAAAATATGCATTAACTCGGACACAAGGGAATGTCTCATATGGAAGCAAAATGATTGTTATGGTGAGATTGTTCGTAGATTATCTTATACTAATTAATAGTTTTTAATCTTTAATACAACTCTTATTCATGTTTCTTTAATTAAATACAAATATAAAAATATTTTAATTTAAAAAATTTTCACCCCACTTTGTACATTTACAGATCGTATGTATATATATACAACATGGAAATACATGGCTCCAGGACTGTCCACACACACACACATATATATATACTAAGAAAAATACACAAAACTTTTGATTTTGTTGCCCTCAAATGTAAATATATATTAAATTTAGTTTTCAATTATTTTATTTAGTTGGACTATTTAACATATGATTACAGAAGAATAAAAAAAGAATTGACAGGACAAAACGTGTCTCATTGGTGACGAATTAAAGCCGTATTTTAACGAACCAAATGAATTGTGCAAGTCTCTATATTTATTGCATATATATATATATAGAGAGAGAGAGAGAGACAGAACGAACATGGTCTTTATAAATTTAATAAGTGAAAAATATATTAAATGAACCCATGAATTATGTGGAAGAAATTAATTTAATAAGAATTCAAATTAGAGATGATATATAGGGTATGGAGTAAAGAAGAACATTTCCAATACATAAAGGTTTAATTTCATCAAAATTTCTTGCGCATGAAGCTAAAAAGTCAACACACTCTGCCCAAACCCTAAGAGATCCTTTCGTCTCAATCTCTAATTTCTCAAATACCATACCCTCAACAATTTTTATTTAATTTTCTCTCTCTTTCTTATTTTGAATTGTCTATAAATACACAACCAGCATCATTACATTTTTCTTCACTTCCATACCCTATAACCTAATCATAATCTCTACATTTCTTTGTTTTCTTCCCTTGCCACATAAGAAATAAAATATGATGGCTTTACAAAGACTTCAATTATTTATTATTACTATTATTATCATTATTATTATCCCATATTATAATTGTTTTGAAGTAGACACCATTAATGATTACCTTGAAGAAGTATCCACTTATAATCCTCATCAACCTTATTTTGATCGTCTTATGAAGGAAGCAAATGGTCTTCTAAGTTTAAATACATTTCACAAAGTTGGTAAAATATCAACTTCATTTGTAGGAAAACAAGTTAATGTTGATGATTTTGGAGCTAAGGGAGATGGATCTGATGACACAAAGGTATGCAACTTTTTTCATCTAATGTTAAAAATTAATAATCTAATTTGTTATTTGATGTTCAGGCATTCCAAAAAGCTTGGAAGGAAGCTTGTTCATCAGATAGAGGAAGTGCTATTGTTGTGCCAGCTGAGAAAAGGTATACTATAAAGCCAATTAGATTCTCAGGTCCATGCAAATCAAACCTTACCCTACAGGTAAATATTTGTTTAAAAGAACTAGAATATGTTACTTACGAAATGAGAAAAAGAATTGAGGAGACTGATAAATTAATTAATATCGGTAGATATATGGAAGCATAGAAGCATGGGATGATAGAAAGGAATATGAGGAAGATTTGAGACACTGGATTGTGTTTGATGGAGTTGAGAATTTGTTGGTTCAAGGTGGTGGAACCATTGATGGAAATGGCAACATTTGGTGGCAAAATTCTTGCAAACTCAACAAACATCTTGTAATCTCTTCTTTCTTTTTATTTTATTAATTTCTATCTCTTTTATTTTTTATAATTCTCGTAATACCAAAAGTTGGTTTAGTGACAAACACTAAATTAAAAACGAGGAAGGTATCAAATTTTATTCTTTTTAGTGTGATTTGAATTTTTAACCAACAAAAAATAGTAAACTAACTCGATCTCTTATTGTTTCTTCATCATATGCAGCCTTGCAAGCACGCACCAACGGTATGTTTCCTTCTTTGTGTGTGTGTGTGTGTGTGTGTGTGTGTGTATATATATATATATATATATATATATATATATATATATATATATATATATATATATATATGTTTTGCTCTATCTACCGTTCTCATTCTCAAAGCAATACAATTTCAATAACGTTGTTTGGTTCAAAATATTTTGACAATGATTCTCCTTAAATAAGATTTCAGTTTTATAAATAATAAAAAAATCGTACTAGGAAAATTTTAGTAGGCCTAATCCGGTAGTTAATTTTATTGACGGCTATTGAGGTTATGCCATAATAACAGACAAATAACCAATATATATATATATATATTTCAAATGATTCTGTAAAGTCATTTTGACTGAAAAAATTAATTTGGGTGCTGAAAAGTTTGATCTGTTACTCCATGTAGAAAACGCCATGTTAGCGTGCTATATCTGAGTGAGGAAGGAAAATCGGAAAGGAGAAAAATTTTGATAATATAATTTGAATGAAATAATGATAAAAATGAATGCATTCCATAGCTTAAAGAAAAATAAAAATAAAAGGGATGTAATTGGCGCAGGCTGTGACGTTCCTGAAATGCAAGAACTTGGAAGTGGAGAAGTTGAAAATCCAAAATGCACAGCAAATGCATATTTCCTTTGAAGGTAGCAATAATGTTGAAGTCTCCAATCTTTTTATTAATTCTCCTCACTATTCTCCCAACACCGATGGCATCCATATCACTCAAACCCAAAATATCCACATTTCTAACTCTGCCATTTCTACTGGTAATTCTTTTTTCTTAATTTTTCAATCAATTTTCTCTTTATTATTATTTAGTTTGAAATTGATGCAATAATAATTCAATTAGGTGATGATTGTATCTCCATCGTAAGTGGATCCCAAAATGTAGTAGCTACTCAAATTACCTGTGGACCAGGTCATGGAATCAGGTGATCTTCATCCAAACTTTTAATATAAAGTCATAATTTGCTTATTAATTAATTATATATGTAGCTATTAAATATAGCTTTGTTTGCATACTAATTAATTAAATAAATACTTTTTTTTTTTGGTGAATTCATCAGTATTGGCAGCTTAGGTTCTGGGAATTCAAAAGCTTATGTTTCAGGAGTAACTATTAGTGGTGCTAAGATTTCGGGTACCACAAATGGTCTTAGAATAAAAACATGGCAGGTACTCTTTTTTCTTTTCCTTGAAGAAATAGCTAACCTATTAATAATCCAGAAATATATCGATCAAGGTATAAAAAAAATTAAATAAATAAAAATGAAAGACATGGTATGTGTTATTTTGCAGGGAGGGTCTGGAATTGCCAGCAACATCAAGTTCCAAAACATCATGATGGATAACGTCACCAACCCAATCATAATAGATCAGTACTACTGTGACCAAGACAAGCCATGCAAAGAACAGGTATTTAATTAATTTAATTCTGAAATTAATAATAATAATAATAATGAATTGAAGATTATTACAGAAATCAGCAATTCAAGTGAAAAATGTGGTGTACAAGAATATAAAAGGGACAAGTGCTTCTGATATGGCAATAAAATTTGAATGCAGCAAAATGCATCCATGTCAAGGGATTTTGTTGCAGGATGTTATCCTTCAAGCAGAAGGACACCAAACACTAAATGCTTCTTGTCAAAATGTTAATTTTGTTGAAATTGGAGTTGTTTCTCCACATTGTCCTTCCAATTAATTATACATATTCACATTCATGTAATTAATAATGATACATTTCTCAAATAACACAACAATACAGATTTTTTTATTTTATTTTATTATTTAGTTTTAGTTTTGCTCTAATTTTTTTTAAATCAATTTTTTGTGGACACCTTAGATTTGAGTTTAAATTAAAGATTTAATTTTATACCTCAATTTTTTTTATAAATTTTATATATTACTTTAAATTATATTAAATTATGTCATTTTTAATTATATAAAATAATATTTATATGAAATAACCGATTAATTTTTATATACGTTATTTTTTATCATATATATTGGTGTCCATATTTTACTTGATAGTATTTAAATTACATTTTTTATGCTTTAGAGTTTATATTTTAACATTTAATATTCTCCAAAAAATTTTAAACTTAAAATTAAGCATGCTAATTTTCAATAAATATCTCATTTTATAATATTAGCTATCAATTTGTTAAACATGAATTTATTTTGTATATTTAAAATTGAATTGATTTTTCCCTTTTTTTTCAATTATATGTTATAAATTTTAATGATTAATTAAAAAATACTAGTTAATCAAATCGAAATTGATGGACTAATTAGTAGGGGTGAAAAAAATTCAAAAATATAATTAACCGTAAAATCGATTTGAAATCGAATCAATTTTTATAGTTAACCGATCTAATGGACTCGATTACGATTTTTAATTTTTATATTTTTAGTTAATGATTACGGTTTAAATTTTTAAGTATTGGTTAACCGTTAGTACACCATTAACCGTTTTATATATTTATTTATTTTTATATCTTCAATTTTTTTCTATTTCTCTTTAAAATTTATATAAAATAATATTTTAAAATATATTTAATTTTTATTTTTATATATTAATTTTTTATATTTTCTTATAAAATTTATATAATACTTTAAACTAAATTTATGTTATGTCATTCTCTTTAATTATATAATAATATTTATATATAGTATCCGATTAATTTTTATATATATTATTTTTATCATATATTATTTTTAGAATTTATGTTATAATATTTAATATTATCCAAAATTTTATTTGACTTAGAATCAAGCATATTATAATTTTCAATAAATATCAAATTTATTTTATAATATTAGCTATTAATTTATGATATGTCGGAAAAGATATTGCCGCACTCTTGAAATATCTCCAACCTAAGGAAATATCACCAGTAGAATAACTCCTTGACGATCGCTATGAGTCCACCTATTAGCTAAAATCAGCCTATCGCCACAAGCACTATTACTATAGGTCCAAATCGGCGACTCATCACGAGCCCTCTTTTATCTTAGCTCAACTTGACAACCTTGCCACAAGCATATTCTAATTTTAAGCTCAACTCGACAAACTTCGCCAAGAGCACATCAACTTTAGTTCGGTCCAGCATTTTTGCCATGAACACCATTTTATGTAAAAGCTCAGCTCGGCATCTTAAGCCACGAGCACATCAATTTTAGTTCAGTTTGGAATTTTCGCCACGAACACCATTTTATGTAAAAGTTCAGCTTGGCATCTTAAGCCATGAGCACATCAATGTTAGTTTAGTTTGGCATTTTCGCCACAAACACCATTTCATGTAAAAGCTTAGCTCAACAACTTAAGCCACGAGCACATCAATTTTAGTTTAGTCCGACATTTTCACCACGAACACCATTTTATGTAATAGCTCAACTCGGCAGCTTAAGCCACAAATTTATTCTGTAATAATATAAAAGCTCAGCCAGACAGCTTAAGCCGTGAGCATTTTTTCACTTAGCACATTTGTTAATTCATCAAACTTATTAATCCTTAGTGATCTTTAATTTATTATAGTTGTATTGGCTTGGAATACTATATACAGTTAATCCGATTTGGTTGAGCTCAGATTAAGAGCAAATCCAGATAGTCATCAATTTTGACTGTTATTAGCACAAATTATCATCCATTCAAGCATAAATTCAAAATAACATCATAAATTAAAAGTACAATGTTGCTAAAAAGGATTTCATTAAAAAAGGGATGAAGTACAAGAGATTGAGGTACTTAAAGGCCATAAAAGCCGAATTCAAAGAAAAAAGAAAAAGGAGGCAAAAATCATAACCTCTCTTCGTTGGGATCAATGTCATCCACCTAGGAAAAATCTTCTTAGGGAAACTTGTCCTTCATAACTTGAACAATTTTGTTACCATAAGCAATAGCCTTCTCTACAGCAAGATCATCTATCTTTTCCTTCAGCTCGAACATCTTCTTCTCTAGCTCTGCACAGTTGCCCTCTAATTTATCTTTTTCAGCCTGACATTTCACAAGCCCAGCTTTAGAAGCATAACACTCTTTTTTTGCTTTGGCTATGAAAGCTTTTGCCTCAACCATCTTTTGAATAGCTTCCTTAGTCGTCTTGCGGCCAGCTTCTTTATCCTCTTTGGCCTTATCCTCAACAGCAGCGGCATGATCTTTCCAGCCATTGGCCATTTGTTCGGCCTCCTTCAGCTTCCCATCCAGCTTGGCAGAAATTTTCTTTTTCTTCCTTAGTAGGCTAAGAAGCCTATTTATCTTGCTGATCGCTACATTTAAGAGCACCGCACTCTATATGGAAAATATATTAAAAAAAGATGAATTTTTAAATGCTTGGTAGTAATACCTCGACTTAATGCCTTCGTATAAAAACCAACAAGCAGTCTACTCGCAAATTGATAAATGAAAATATCTCATCCGATATACAAATCAACAGTGAGCAAAAGCTGTTGAACTCCAGATTGGATAGCTGTAGGTGGAAGGATTTTTTAACCATATGCCCTACACTTCCTTTGTGACTTTACTCACCCTCTCGCTCCACTCAGGAAACGATGATGATCTTTGCTCTAGAGTATGGGAGGATGAGGAACCAGGTAGTAAGATGAAATGGTGGCCCATACTGGGTGCTCGGATAGAAGAGGTAGGGGAGGCATCCGATATGGTGATTGCATTTGAAGGACTGTTGCACGATAGTTAGGGGCAGACATATCTCACATCGGACTTTTTGATGTAGTTACAGCATTTTTGCCACAGTGGTTACTGGAGCTAATACAGTAGTGGGGGGAAGGATTGGATACCATGCTCCTGGCTTAAACAGGCGCCATGCTTATTAGCTGCGAGCTTTCTCCAATCTTAACCTTTTTAGCTTTAACCTTTTCTTCAAAAGATTGCTTGTCCGCCCTCTTCATAGCTGTAAAATAATAACACAAAGAAAAAATTAAACTTTTTAATTGAATAAGAATCAACAATTGTACCTCTTATCTCACTAGAGGACTTAAAAGAAGACTTAGGATCTAAAAAGTCATAGATATTGATCTTCTTCTAGGCAAGCTCTCTTCACCGGGCTAATGTTTTTTCATCATCTTAGGTTAG